>JAMKCH010061010.1:0-18578 GCA_023653785.1 Ophioderma brevispina
ACTTGCTCTTCACGCAGTTAACCTCGCTGCGCATGTCCAGTCAGAAAAAATAACATAAAATTTACTGCAATTTTGACTCGGACCTAAGCCTATTCCAACCTACCCCAAAAAACAGAGATAAACCTATTTTGAGAAAGTTTTTTCATCTGCTTTAGACTCATTGAAATATATTTCAAATTAATACAGGTTACGATGTATATATTTTGGTCTCGTAAACGTAAGAGAAAATGGATGTATGATGTATTTTAGCATTAAAAAACATGTAAATGTGTGAGAATAAAGTGGATGTATGATGTATCTATTTTGGAGTATACTATATGTAAATGTGTGAGAGTAAGTGGATGTAAGATTGTATCTATTTGGTTTAGTAGAATACATGTAATCTGTGAGAGTAAGTGGACCTTTCCTTGAAACCTAAAAATAGCAAAGGTTGTCATTGAAAGGCTTTTAATCCGCCATATTTAGAAATCATGACAATCAAAATCAAACGTTTTTCACCCTTGTGGATTCTGGGGGATGAATCTGCTGAAAAGCAAAGCACAACTTTGACATTCATACGTGATGTGTGGTCAAGAATCCATGTAGAATTGAAATCCATTTGTGATTATGAATTTAGTTTCGCATGTGCAATCCTTTTGGCCAGCGTGGTACCAGGCATTATGTATTCAATGGAATAACGTTTTACGAAGATTTATTCGGAGGAAAATGGATTTGTCCACTGCAGATAATGGTGTATGGGGCCCATGGTTCTCGGTCATTGTTGTGCTACTGTACAGAATAGTCCGAGGCTAAAAATGAGTTAGGTATCATCTTGAAGGAAAGTTTATTCATGTGGTTTTTCTGGATCAGAATTTTAGAGGAATAAGAATATGTTGGGTAAAAAAGGCTGAAAATCATGAACGCATCCTCATTATAGGGGGTATTTCCGGGGGGTCAAAAAATTAAGAAAAATCAATATTATGGAGCACTATGAGACAAATAAGATATCCCTGACGTGTAATGACCTAAGAATTCAAAGCGTATTCAGGTTTTGTAAGAATATGTACTGATGTAGTACTGTCCGAGGGTAAATAAGTGTAGGGGGCACAAATGACCCCTTAGTTCTTAACTATACAAAAATACCACACTTAGGATAAAATTGTGCAATCCAGAACAGCAGTTTCAGGGATAGTAGAAGGTCTGGTGGAGGTCTGGTGAGGTGGCAAAGTGCAGTAGTTTGGGTGGCAAACCATGGAGGGTGAAGGCCCCTTACGAAGGGGGGGGGGGTGCGGGGGTGCGCCCGCAACCCCCCCCCCCCCCCCAAATTCCACAAAAGAGGGGCAAAAGTCCACTTTTTTTTTTTTTTGTCAGATTTTTTTGCTAAAAAGTCCAAACTAATAGAGAAAAATGACGAAAAAGTCAATTTTTGTGATGAGATTTTCAAAACCGTCCCAAAAGGACAATTTAAGGGGGTTAGGTCCATTTTTTTCCCAAAAGTCACTTTTTGAAGACCCCGCACCCCGTAAAAAATTCGGGCGTACGGCCCTTGGGGGGTGGCACTTCAATATGTGACTATATGTGCCCCTATAACCAATGGTAACGAAAATAGCTTTCAGTGTGAATTTTATGAGGAATAAGAAATATGTTAGGTAAAATGCCGATTCCTGAACGCATACCCCCCCAAAATGGGGGGTATTTCCGTGGGGGGCAAAATACTATATGGTACATAAGACAATAAAAATATACTGACCGTCTAGAGTACCACAAGAATTGAGCATAATTCGGTGATTTAAGTATAATGTACTTGGGCTAGTAATTATACAAGTGCCAAATAAGTTTTGTAGGCGGTCCACTAACCCCCCCCCCCCCAATATTAGAAATACTCTGAAAATCCCCGAAAATAAAAAAATCCCTACCACCCCAGTTAGGAAGTAAGTAATTTAGTTCATCCGACAATCGTTTTCAGATGATAGAATAGTTCATTTGTGGAGGTCTGGTGAGGTAGGCAAGAGGGTAAAATACAGTATTTTGGGGTGGCAACCCGTGGAGGGGTCACTTGAATATAAATTTGTCTTATATGTGGCTACCAGGTGGGTACGAAATCGCTTTCAGGGTGTGGGATTTTTTTCATAAGATAAAGTGGTCATGGGGGTGGGTGGGGGGAAACGTTAAGAAATAATACTAATATAATACCTTGATGACAATAAGATCAACTCAAACCTGTATATAACCCTGCGAATCTCTAGTTATATGTGTTTAAAGGGACAAATGGGCCTGGAAAAAAAATTGACAGATAAAAAAAGGACCCTTACTGAAATCACTTCACGAGTTTGAAACAATTTGGATATTTCATTCTGTAACAGTACAACAGAAGAGTTCTCAGGGAGCTGGCAGTTTGTGGCAATTCGTTTCTTGGAACACAGAAAAGCAAGGTGTTTCACATACCTTACAAATTTAACAGTGTCATCTAGCATAGTCAGCCTCATTCAGGACTAAACGGAGAGGAAGGTGGTTCACTTTTAAATATGTTTGAAGTGGTTTCTATAACTATAAAATTTTCTCGGGGAACACGATTCCCCACCGGCCCGTTGTTTGAAAAAAATGTGCCCAAAGTGCTTTTTTCCGGGGGTGCTCCCATTTGGGGGTCGAAATTAATTTTTCAGTATCCTGTGGCCAATTATGTATTTTGGTGTGGCTTTTGTTTTATTCAGCCACTGACAAATCGATTGCACATCATTTTCAGATCCAAATGGACGCCAAAATTCCAGAAAATCCAAAAATGGGCGCCCAAAAATACACTTTCTAACTAAATATGAGAAATGACACTGTGTCCTATCAGTTCTAATATTTTAGTGTCCAATTTGGATGTGTTTGGGTACAAAGATACATTTCATGTTTTTTTCAAAATTCAAATGGCCGTCAATACAAGAAAAATCCAAATGCTGCCATAAAATGATGCAATAGTTTGGCCACATTATAATTATGGCATAATACCACCCCCACCTTCGTTTGAACTTAGTGTCATGTTTTTTTATCTCTCTGGATGCTTCTTGACGTATCCAGCAAATTGCAAAAGTTTGATTTCCAAAATGGCTGCCGTGTACTCAAAATTCAAAATGGCGTCCAAAATGTCACTTTTTTTGACCAAATGATCAATTTCTCACACACGGGTCAGTTGAGTCAATTGATTACGCTTGCCCTCTGCAGTTGTTCCCAATTATAGTTTGACCCTTCCAGACAGTGTCTTTCCTTTTGGCGTGTTTCTAGCATCCCGGTGAACGAACACTTCACATATGAATGGTATATGGCTGTAGGCTGGCAGCTTCCTACTCGGGCGGGGGGGGCGGCTTCGTCGCGATTCGGTGGTTGTGGGGTCGGACTCGGGGTCTCCGTCCTTCATTGACAGAGGGACTGAAAACAAGGGGTCTTTGGGTGAGAGACATCCGAATTGCCCCCCCCAAAAGTGTTTTCGGGTGACAATTTGCTAAAAAATCTCCCCCAAAATGGGAGTCTTTGGCGTGAAAGTTTTGCCAAATTTTCAGAAAAATAGAGGTCTTTGGGCAAAAATTTCAAAATTTCCCCCCTCCTCCCCCCCCCCAAAAAAAAAATTGGCTCTTTCGGGGTGACAGTGGTAAGATGTGCCAAAAAATGTTACTTTGGGGGAACCTTTTTCAATTGGGGGTCTTGGGCGACAACGATGCTGAAAAAATTAGTCTTAGATCTTAAATAGGCCTACGTGCACCGTACCCCTCCAAAGTGGGGTGTGCCCCCGGTTGTGTGGCCTTCAACTGAATTAACAATGGCATTTTATATATTCGCACATTAATTGATTGCACGGGATGATATTTCTGTATTCTCAATATCAGTCGACCGTTTAACAAGTCTAAGGGTGCATTTTGTGATCCTCAGCCTACTTCCCCGACTTCCTAAAAAGTGAAGATTTTCATATCACCTGAAACTCGTTGGCCTAAGTATATGTGTGTGTGCCCGATCAACGTGCAAAATTCACTCTACTCTGGAGAAATTTGCAATTTGTTTTTCTTCTTTCCGAAATATACAACACAGGAGCAGCGTGATACAAACATTTTGCTCAAAACAAAAAATTCAAAACGAACTGTCAGAATCAACTGAAAGTTTTTGAAATAATCTGTCCGGCGATATCTAGAACAAGCAAAAAGTACATTTAGCAATGTTAGCACATAATAGCAAAATATCACAAAGATTCAGAAAACAACATCGCACATAATTATAATTTTTTGTTAAATTATTTGTCATTTGGGGATGGAATTTTGAAGTTTCCTCTGTACCTGTATCCAGCGCAATAAATTATTATTTTTTCTGACTTTGTGGCCAAAAACATAATCCTGGGTTGCGCCCGGGTAAAATCTAGGGAGGGTGAAACATCATAGTGGCGAAACAGTACAAATGACCTTTTGGTTAAAAAAAACCCCTAATATTGTGTAAAACAATTTATTGCGTAAAACCCCTGTTTTTTTTCCCCTAAATTTTGAAATCTCTCGGGGGCAAGCCGCCCTGCCCCCATCCTGGGCCACCCCTTCTGAAATCATATTTCTTTTTTCACTAAGCGCATAATAGTACTTACCAACCTGCAACTGCTATCGCCCTTCACATTCATTTTAAAAGGTTCACCCACTGTCATTCAAAGACCAATTTTTTTGGAAAATTTCACAAATGCCTCTATTTTTATGAGCAAATGTTTGTATTCCGCTGATCCATAGGCGTGTTGTTATTTTTGTCCGTTACGGACAGAAAATACAAAATTGTCAAATTTTTTCTTTCCAGAGAGATGGAAATTTGATAACACACACTCTACGGAAGCCAACGATTCAGGTGATAGGAAAATCTCAACTTATTTAGGTATTAGTCGGTAACCAACGTGTTGGCCTGTGGTAAGCGTTTGCCTCACAGTCGGGATGTCGCGGGTTCAAATCCCTGCCGGGTCATAACCAAAGACTTGTCCGAACTCCCTTCTTTCAGACGCCAGACATTTAAAAAGCATGGAGTAGGGAAGTAAACACGCGGAGGCTACCAGAAGACTAAACCCCTAGGCTTTTCATCTGTACTTGGCAAACGCATTGCATATGGTTATGGAAGATAGGCGGCCGCCTTCCTGCGCCATTTTTACAGGGGCCAAGAGGCCGAGGATCACAAAAATGCCACTTTAGGCTTTAACTTGGTCATTGATAATTGAGAAATATGTTTGGCTTATATAGGACAAGAAATCACTATCTTGTGGCATCAATTGTATTACTGGAAATATATATAAATGCCATGGTTGATATCAGGTTGCGTAGGCCTATGTGAGGCTCTTAAGACCCACATTTTCAGGCATCGTTGTCACCCAAAGCCCCATTTTAAAAAACGTCAGCCAAAGACCCCTGTTTTTGCAAATCTTACCACTCTTACACAAGAAACCCCAATTTTTTGGAAAATTTTGAAATTTTTTGCCCAAGGACCTCTTATTCTTTGAAATAATTGCAAACATTTCACCAAATACACCATTTTGGGGAAGATTTAGCAAATTGTCACCCCAAAACTCCTATTGTCCGGGCCATTTAGTTTCCTCCTTCTCCTTCTCTCTCATCGCAGCCCAAGATCCCCTCGTTTGCACATCCTCTGTCACTGGTTTTCCCTGAGTTTGGAAACGCCCGGCCTTAACAAAAAACCAACAACCAAACATACAACAACCGATATAATTTCATGTGAGTGTTCATGGTCATGCACCGGGAACTATAGAGCACTCGCGCACGAAAGACACTGGGTACGTGTACTACTGAGGGTCAACTGGGGCTACACCTGGGGGCATACTCCCACCTTGGAGGTGACACGCGTAGGCCATATGTATCCCTAAGACTTCCACATTTTCAGCACATGGTCTCCAAGATCCCATTTAAAAAAAGTTCACCAAAGACCCCCATTTTTTGAACAATCTTCTTAAACCCACTCACTGTCAACCGAAAGACCCCGAATTTTTTTAGGGAATTGTTGAAATATTTTGCCCAAGGACAAACATTTTAGGAAGATTTGCAACAATTGTGCACCACTTTTTTTTTGGGGCAATTCGGATGTCTCTGTCCTCTTCCTCACCACAAAAACAACCCAAAAACCCCATTTATTGTTTTCCGTCCTCTTGTCACTGAAATGCCCAAAGAATAGGACAGCGGGGGCGCCAGACCTTACAAAACATATACATTTTATACATTGGTGAGTGATTCGTCAACCGAGAGGCTATGTAAACACTACGCACGCACGACACTGTACTGAGGGGTCAAACTATTACTTGGGCTACAACTGCAGAGGGCAAGCCCCCTTAATCAATTCGCTGTAGAAGTGCCACATATAGGATTTGTTGTCCTCCCTTCGTTCCCCCAGCAATCGGTCCACCAGAGAGTTTTAAATATAGATAGAGAGGGCAAAACGTTACGTAATAATCTTTAGAAATTCATCGTTTCGCATGTTTTGGGGTTGCCGACCACAAAAAGAAAACATAGAGTACCAACAATAGAAAGCAATGGCTGCCTCCTCCGCTTCTTTCCTTTCTTCCACATAGTGGTGGGTGCCGCGTTGCAAATACACTAATCGGGATACTGATAAAAATTGTGTAATGTGTTAGCGGGGCCCGGTTGTAATAATAGTCACCCTGGATCATTGTGGTCAATACTCCTTTTTTCTTCTCTTTTTTTCTCATATGCAATGCGCACTTTATGTGAAATGATGTATTCTTTGAGGCGGTTTATTAAATCAAGACGACCTGACGTTCATTTCACATGTCATCATTCGTTTTGTGGCCATGGTTATGTAGACAAATTTAAAAACCACCGACCACAATAGCACCACAATCCCACAACTGATATTTTGGGCGGATTGTTTTGTATCGAATTGACATTATGATCAGATAAGGACCTAGCCTAGTGCTTTCGACAGGATAATCGCACGCGAACGCGTATGGGTCAGTGCAGGCATCACGAGAGCCGGAGGCTCGGTGCTGCCTGCACTGCGCCTACGGTCAGTTGCAATTATCCTGTCGAGTGCACTGAAGCGGGTCTTATCTTCATAAATACGTTGAGAACACATAGCATCAAATCAATTACATTACATTATAATAACGTAATTTATCTAAATTTTGAGGTAGTTTTTTTCAAATAAATTAAACACACTTCTATACTCCACTCCAACATGTCAAGTTATAACTCCTATAAATAGTGCCAAAGAGACCTTGACCGCAATTTTGTTTGATTAGTTTTGTTTTGAAAATGATCTGGAATGCGAGAAAAACAAGACTCTCTAAGGACGCTTAGAGTGGCTAATATTTTCGCACCTCCCTGGCAGTTTCAAACAAACCCATTAGTGATGAAACGCGTCATGAAATTGAAAAGAAAGAATAGACTTTTTCCCACTGCTTATACTTTTTCTTCCCCAAACAAACCCATCAGGTTGAGTGACGATTTGGCTATAAATGCATATGATTTCTTTTTCTAACCAATTCCAATGCCCACTGTATTAATTTAAAGAACCAACGGCAGACCTGTATGTACAAAACAGACTGGTTTCTTGCATTGAAAACATTTTATTTGTGAATTTTGATTTTGTGTTTCTTGAATACACTTAATTCTCATGGGTCTACTTATTATCTAGCAACTATGATATAGTCCATTTCTCTAAACTCTAAACCTCCGTCAGTTGATGTCTAACATTGACGGCAGCTTGTACGCAACGCGTCAATGTATGCCATCTTTGTGCGCGAGTCGTAAAACGCCGTCCTTTAAGCCAGCGCGTCGGTTTACTGGGGCGCCCATCAAGTCTCGCGCATGACGTCACGGCACAGAGGTAGGGAAGTTTCAGTTATAGAGCCGCTAAACTTTCTGAAAGGCTTTCTAAATTTGCAAATTATAACATAAGGAATTTTATATTTAAGATCAATTATTTAATGTCAAACACGTTAATTAAGATATACGCGTTTTGGAAGAAACAGTAACACTGCACATTATTTGGAATGGTCTGCGCACGTGAATTCAACTTATACTTTAAACGAGAAACCATTATTTTTTTCAACTCAATAATTGAAGTTAGACTGACACCATAGATTGTAGATACTAAGTTCGTAGAGGGTATATATCCGATGCAGGCATGTTTACTTGATATTGAGCAGTTAAGTCGATATCAAATGATTGACGTTATTTCTAGTTGCTACTAGGAGTTGTGACTTGTGGTGACCCGCGTGCATTATCTGATGACGCCGTGCTTATCTGATGACCCGTGCATTATCTGACAGAGCCTCAGTGCATCGTGAAAAATAATGCACGCTGAAAACAATGATAATCTAACATGAGAAGTATATGTGTGTATACAAGCACCCTAACTAATAATTTATTCCGTGCAATATTCAAAAAATGTCAGCGCCCAGCACGGACGACTGGTTTTAATGGGTTTCACCCTTGGTCCAAACAAATTACAGGGCACAGGACACATGCTACACAATGAACGATTTGAATTCCCCGCACTATAAACCTCTACTTTGTTTGGACCGATTGCTGGGGCAACGAATCTATTACGTGCACTTCTACAGCGAATATAATCAACTGACCCGTTGAATGATCATTTGGTCAAAAAAGTGAGATTTTGGACGCCATTTGGAATTCTGGGTACACTGCAGCCATTTTAGAAATTAAAAACTGTTGCAATTTGCAGGATATGTCAATAAGTAATCTAGAGAGATAAAAAACGTACACTTAAGTTCAAACGAAGGGTTGGGTGTATTATGCCTATTATAATTTGGCCAAATTATGTGGCATTTCATGGCAGCCATTTTGGATTTTCTTGTAATTTTGACGGGCATTTTAATTTTTGAAAACAACCGAATGTATTATTTGTACCCAAACATAATCCAATTGACACAATTTACTAGAAACTGCTAGTACACCAGTGCATATCCTCATTTAGTTAAGTGTAAGTTTTTGTGTTGTGGGCGCCATTTTTGAATTTTTCTGGTCATACGGCAGCCATTTTTGGATTTGAAATGATTGCAATCGATTTGTCATGGCCGAAAACATATAAATGCACCCCAAAATTACAATAAATTGGCCACATATACTGACAAATTAATTTCGGTGGACGCCCAAAAACTGGGGAGCACCCCCGGAAAAGCACTTTGTGCACATATTTTTTTTCAAAAACTTGCCGGTGGGATCGTGTCCCCGGAAAATTTTAAGTCTAAAGACCCTTCAAACAGAAAGTGAACACCCTTATTCCCATCCGTTTATGTCTGAGAGGCTGACCATGGTTGTGGCGACCAATCACAAGCATTCATACCGGGATTCAGGCATTGTACTTTAGCCTTGTAGTAAATATTGATCTGGCAAGTGAAAGATTGGATTAGCCGGGAATTGCACATATACAATAGCATAGTCTGTGAGCTGATGACAACATGCTTTTCAAGTTTTGGTAAAATGCTGGCAGTAATGTCAGCATCCTCCTTGGTCCAGAAATTACTACAAACTACTGCCAAGACTGCCACCGTCCCCCTGGAACTCTTCCAGTTTTTAAAAACACTGTTTTTACAGATTGTAAACATCCAAATTTTTTTTCAAACTCAAGTATTTCATTAAGGGGTCCTTTTCATTAATGTCAATTTTTTTCATGCCATCACCCAATGTCAAACATATAAAATGCGTGATGTAGTAAATGATATGACAGTGAATCTAGCTGTGGGGGGGGGGGGGGAAAATACCAACCCCTAGTGAAAATACATGGAAAATTACTTAAACACAACTAACTACTGCTGTTTTTACGTAATTCTTTTAAATTTCATTGACAAAAGTATTTAATATGGTGTATAATCAAAACTAATTTACGTTACATTCGGCCGGATTATAGGTCTGATTTCGGAGGTAGATTAGTGGTTACCTCTTTACAATACAACCATTTGATCCAGCGCTTTTATCACATTAAGGTAAAAGCGCTTACATATAAAAAAATACATTTAGCTTATAAATATCGAATCCTCTCCTTGAACCCCATTTTGACATCAAACTGACACTACAAACCCCCCCTTCCAATGCGTTTCAATCTACAACGCATAACAACCTTTCTCTCACAATATCAACAAAACTTCATGACGCACTTTTTATATATGAAAATCCCACACACCCTTAAAGCTATTTTCATACCACCTGGTAGCCACATATAAGACAAATTTTATATTCAAGTGCCCCCCTCCATGGGTTGCCCCCCCAACATACTGCTATTTTACCCTCTTGCCATTCACCACGCTCCTTCCACAGATGACTCTACATATATCTGAGACTAACTGTTTCAGCGATTGAAACAACTTACTTACTTCTAACTGGGGTCGGTTTTTTTTTCAGGATTTTAAAGAGTAGTGATTAGAGTGTGGGGCGGGGGGGGGTTAGGACCCCCTACAACCTATTTGCCCTTGTATAATTACTACATCAAGTACAGTCATCTAAATACCCGAATATGCTTAGTCTTTGGTCAAGAGACGGTAAGTATATTGTATTGTCTTCATATGTACCCATATCGTCTATTTGCCCCCCCCCCCCCCGTTAAATAACCCCCATTTGGGGAGTGCGTTCAGGAATCAGGCTTTTTACCTAAACAGATTTTTATTCCTCATAAAATCTGACTGAAAAAACACATGAGATAAACTTTCCTTCCACACTGAAAGCTCTTTTAGTCCATCTGGTAAGCCACAATAAGGCGCTTATTGAAGTGCGCCCTCCCCCCCCACCCCCCACGCTTTGCACCCAAAATATCCATTTTGTCACATACATCAGACCTACACCAGACCTTCTACTATCCCCTGAAACTACTTGTTATGGTGGCCCAAATTACTTACTTCCTTAATTGTGGGATTTTGTCAAATTTTAAGCATTTTCACTATATTCCTTAAAAGGGGGCCTTTAGTGCCCCCCCCTACAACTTATTTACCTCGTGTCATTACTACATCCAAGTACATTGTATTAAATACATGAAATAAGAAATTAAATTCTTAGGTCATTACACGGACAGGATATCTTATTTGTCTTCATATGTACCATATAGCATATGATTTGTCTTTAATTTTTTTGGACCCCGGAAATAACACCCCTATATTGAGGATGCATTCAGGCTCGGCCTTTTTAACCTAACATCTTCTTATCCTCATAAAATTCGGATCTAGAAAAACCACATGAGATAAAGTAAACTTTCCTTCCAGGTGATACTAGCTCATTTTTAGCCCGGATATTAAAGCCCAGTCATCGTCCATTCACATCCCGTTGGCTTGCTGCTCCGTTGACCAATGTGCGTCGGCTTTTCTCCCAGGCTTTGGCCTTTTTCGCCCAACCGTCATCAACATAGCATTCAATCTGAGTGGAGTAGGTCATGGTTTTGGTGACTTGCAATAAAGGGTTTTGATTAAAGGACATTGTCTTGGGACTCATTGTGGGGGGTTTTTTCTTATGGAAGTGCATCTGAAAAAGAATATTGGCAAGGCTTTAACTGTGTTCCTATATATCTTCCTTCTGTATGTTATATTGTACAAGTCGCCGTTCAGTGTTCGGACGATATAAGAATGGATTAGCCAAATAGATCCATGGGATTTAATACCGTGTTTATTTGCGGGGAGTATGGCGTGACGCTGATAGGACCGAGCTATTTCCTTGCCTGATTTATTTTCGAATCGTCGTTAAGGAGTTTTGGAATATAGTCAGAAAATACGGTATTTTTAGTGTCTTTGAGGCCTCGTGTAAGATGTTGCGTCAGAATTATTTAACTCTAATTTTGACAATGTAGTTAATATCAATAATCCAGCTTTGATGTTTGAATTTTCAATCAAAACTGATCCGTGCATATTTAAAAAAAAACAAAGCAAATTTATAACGCCATTCATTTGTGTCAGGAAGCAGAATTCGACGAATTGAGTACACTGAATTAACAGTTTTTGTGATACGTATCACTACATTTGGTATGAACAAACCTGTGAGTGGTGCCCTCGTTTCTCGCTCCAAAGATCAGTATTTAACTTGGCGTGAATTGGTGCTCACTAGCTCAAAAAAAAAAAAAACTTGCAATGCCGAATGAACAATCGTCAAAGGAACAGTTGTCGTGGTGGGTGAACTGTCAGTCTATTGTGATCACCAAATCGACTATATTGGTTCGTGTTTCCTTCCCTCCAATCATCAACCAGCCTGTGGAAGGATGTATTACGTTTTCACGTTTCACTTCTCAACGGTTTCTAACGCTACTCTACTAGCAGTCATTCATGTTTATTGAGTCAGTATATGCTTTATTGGTATCATCAGGACATACAATGCGATAATATCCCGTCACATGGCTATACACTGAGCCAAAGGTATAGAGGCACTTCAACTTTAATGTGCAATCGGTCTATCTTTATACATGAAATTTAACTCATAACGTTGGTTATAGTAGAGTCATCCATCGGGTCACCTCTAGTACTTTTTCCCGACGTACTGGCATTGAATGAAGGGATGTGGATTGGATGGAAATTAAAATTCCACGCTTAATCCATTGAACATATAGTCCACTAGCACAGAAAAAATAATTCTGTGCTTAATGAATCATTCAAGTCAACGTAAACGCATATAGCTACATTAAGGCGAGCTTCCCAGTTTCACAGAGCAAAGTATTGCAATCGGGAGAAAGCCTCCGACGGACATGTCGCACACAAAAATATCTTAGCCGCACCAATATTCACATTTTAATAAACAAACCTCATACTGAACAATTTAATAAACCGCACTTGGAATCCTTTTCCCATAGCCAATTAGCAGTATTGATCGATCAATCATCGTCTTATTGTCTGGGATCACAGTTTATTTTATCCATTTCCCACTTAAAATTTACGAAGCCACCGATATTTGGTTAGTCTGGAGGGCTGACAATAGAACATTTAGTACCAATTACGGGATTAAATTGCGTGTGATGTTAACTTAAGTACTTCCACGCGGAAAGAAAGGTCAGTGTTTAGTTTAGATAAACAAGACTTTCACGGAACAAGTTTATAACCCGTGGTCACAAGTTAATCGTTCCCCGTTCCCTCCGACGCAATATCTTCCTCGTGAAACTGGGAATCCTGCCTACCTCCTGCAAAACATTCTGATCTCGTATGCTTTGATAGTATTCATGTAACAGGTGAGTTGAACCATGGACCTAATAGATAAGAGACGCCACACCACACCGATTTCAAAGACCCTATCACTTTGCCTCCTTTTGTTATTAAATCCCCCCATTTAAACCCGGCTTAAGATATGCGATAAATCACCCTCTCAGCAGGAGGGCTGTCTGGCCTTCGCTTGAAATTTGCTTTATTGACATCCAATTCCTATAATTTGGTACCTACGCGTATAGCTTAGAATTTATTAACTTTACTCTTTCCATTGGTTAATCAAAATATGTATAAACCTAACGATGACGTCACAATGTATCAGTTTTAAAATACTGCATATAGGAAGAACATTGATATTTTTGCAAATTTACGGCTCAAAATTAATATTGTAAACACTTAAACCTTTTCCCTCATGTAAGATAGTATAGTGCATTATGCATGTAGAATTTGGTAACTCATTTTGGTTCAAGGAAATAGGAGGACCTGCTAGCTATTGCAACTAAAATCAAATGGCTGTGATATTCTCCTGTGTCGTACTGGGCGTGTTGGTATTTCCCCTCCTGAAAGGGGGGGGGGGGGGGGGTAATGGCGTAAATTTCTTTTTGACATTGGGGGGATGGGGTTGAGAAATTATGGCTTAATTGGTTTGTGAAAAATCCATTACGCGCTAAAAATTTTGTCCATTCGAAGCTAAAATCATTAAATATATGTAATTTGAAAAATGCGCCACAAAGCGCGCGGAAATTTAACCATTTTTTTTTAAACTATATGGTAAAATATGAGGTTATTTGGGTCAAACAACGTGAATGGTATCAACTGGGGGGGGGGATGCTCGTATTGACCATCCCCCCTCATCAAAAGTATTGGGGGCTATATCCCCCATCCCCCCGGGATGTACGCCTTGGGGGGGTGATTATGCCACACCCTATCCATCACTTTGGGATCACCCTTTAACCTTATCCTATCCACCCGGTATGTTTTTAATGGGGGGGGGGCATGAAACGGAGCATAAAATTGTAATTGGTAATTACATTAACTCATTTGACACCGGTGTTTTGGTTTGGGCGAAAAAATATCAAGGCGTAGCTGGCTGGAACAACGGCCAACCCCCCCCCCGTTCGTTTCGGAAGACGAGGGTTATTATTTATAATGTATACATTTAATTAGTATAAAGTTAGACTTTAGCACATTCTTTTCGATGAAAACTTGACATTGGAATCAGTTCGACATGGTGTCGCCTATCAAACAGCCACAGCGGTAAACATATTCAACATAACCGGAAAGTTAAAATATACAATTTGTGGTTTTTCGATTTACAATTACAATTACACGGTTGGGCGCGCTTGGGCGCCAGTTCAGGGGTTTATACTTTTTTACAAGGTACATTGAACTGCATAACAGAACCGTTTTTCAGAGTCGAAGTGATTGGAACCATTTTCTATTATTTCACAAGATTTTTAACCATTAACGGGTCACAAAATCACCCAAATTCAAGCTTATTTTCTACAGTCCGTAGCTCCACAAAGTAATGACGGATTTGGATGGGGGTTTTCGGTATTTTCTGAACAAGATTCTCCTCTCTTTTTGGTGCCAACAACTTGCCAAAAAAAAAGAATGGAAATTGAATGTACTGTGTCCTTTTCCAAAAACCCCTACATTCATGGGTCACAACATCCGGGTCAAATTACAAAGTTTTTGTGGACCACCTTTTCCACATAGTCCCGCTTCACCGCGGCAAAGAGATATAGATCACAAACCGTCTCGGTGTATGCACATTAATACACACCGAGTGCCTAGCTTTTGTCGAGATGGATGGGTAATTGAATTATAGGTAATTGGTGGTTTTCGCGCTGGTTGTCCTTCTCTCTAATGGTTGAAACAGTGCTGCCTTTGTGAGCTTGAGCGGCCCGTGTTTGGGATCAGAGAACAAAAAGTCTTTGTACTCCTGTATACATGAATGGCGAGTTTATCTTAGTTCGTGTCTCGCACAGATGTTCTATATAGATCGAGAGGCAAACGTTACGTAATCTTTAGAAATTCATCACCGTCTCGCATGTTTGTTGCCGACCACACAGAAAACATAAGTACCCAACAATAGAAAAGCCATGGCTGCGCCTTCATCCGCTTCTTCCACATACTGTGGGTACCGCTTTTGCATATACACTTAATCGGTAGTGATCAAATTAAATGTATGTGTGTAGTAGGTGTGGCCAGGTGTAATAAAGTGTACCTGGGATCATTGTGCTCAGATACTCTTTTTTCTCATAATGCTGCGCGCTTAGGTGAAAAATGTCTTCATTGAGCGGTTTATTTAAATCAAAAGACTACTGAGGTGTCATTTCAGTCGTTTGTGCGGCCATGGTAGGCCAAAATTAACCACCCAATGGGCACCCAACATCCAAACAACGGAATTTTGGCGGATGTTTGTATCGAATTGACATTATGTGGTGAATACCAAGCACCCAAACGGAAAATAATTATTTTCCGTGCAATTTCAAAATGTCAGCGCCAGCACGGACGACTGGTTTTGAATGCGTTTCACCCCCTTGCGTAATAGGCGTTTGTAGATTCATATCAACCCATCGTGTCACCGGATGAAAAGTTTTGGACAGGTCGATTAGTTGGGAGAAGAGGCTAAAAAGAAAATATGTGGCCCGAATTCACCTGTTTTCATGAAGAACTAAATAAGCTGGCCTATCATGTTTACATATTATTCCAAAACACGGGCCGCTCAAAGGTCAGTAGCATTCGACTCACTTGATGTTACACATTGTGAACATGTCTGAAGCAAATACGATTAGTCAGAATGTTTCATGTAGCTATAATGCGTTTACGTGTGACTTAATGTTTTTCATTAAGTATGGAATTGATTTTTCTCTCCTATCGAATGACATGGTCCAATAGATTTTCTTGGATTTAATTCCACCAACGCCACTGCACATGCCTCATTCATGCCCATACCTTTCGGGAAAGTACTAGAGTTGACACGATTGGTTGAATCACTATTATGCCCCATAATGACCATGTGCAACATAAACCAGTTGAACTGCATTATTTACCGTGTTGCAAATAGCTGGCGGCTTAAAATATGTCAAGTTTTTTTAAAGTTCCATCTCTTTATTATGTTGTTAGAGGAACCCATTACGTTTCATCAAATCCAAATTGAAGGTATTGTTGCCTTGGAAACTAACACTATGAGTTACAATCTGTTCATCCACCAAAGGACCCAGTTCAGTGGGTTGTGCTTGTTACATACATTGACTCACTGGGCCTCGATGAAAACATGGTGTGTATTTTCTAATACATTGGTGAATGTATGCTACTGAACTGTGCCAAGGGAATTGAGTTTTTACTAGCTCATATTTTATGTTGTTTTCCTTTTATTTATTGGTGTGGAATTGCATATGTTTTTCGGCATATTTAGTTATTTAATTTTCTTCATCATCATTGAGCTCTTGCAACAGTGGAACACGCCAATTTTTGACGGTGCGTTCACATAATATAATAAAGCTTTCACAGGTGTTAAGTTTCTGTTTACAAGTGTAGCAGAGCCTTTCAATGAAAAGTTAAATGCTAAACCTCTCCAAACCAAAGATTCTCGCTTATCGAAACTCATAACACAACCCTATTTTAACACACGCACACACTCTCTCACGTATGTACAACACACACGTTTGTACACACGCTCACACACGCACAATAAGTGGCACAGTAACTGTGCCATTTGGGTTCTGTCTTTTTAACGCGATAGAGCGGAAGCAGAATATCATAGGTGTCCTTATTTTAGGGAGTTCGTTCATGTCCCAGACTACATCTAAGGTTTGACACAGTATATTAGTATGGCCTCTACATCAACGCAGTAAGTTAGTGTTTCCAAATGTGGTGTCACTTTTTCAATTAGGGGCCAATTTAAGTTTGTACAGGGGGTCAAACTTTAAATTACTCCAATCTTATTGAAAATGTTATGTCATAATTGTCCGTCTAGTCACAGGATTCAAAAAATGTATAGTTTTGTACGCATCTATGACCATTGGTGGAGTTTTGGGTACAATTGGTAAAAGTGCAAAAAAGGGCAAACTCATTTGTACAGGGGTTCAACATTGAAAGTTACTCTGATTGTAATTTGAATGCTTGCAATTTTGCCTGAGAATGGGGACTCCCAAAAGTATAGTTTTGGATATGTTAACATGTTTTACTTACCTAGATAGAAGGTCAAAGAGGGTCAATGCCAATTGATTATGTTGCCCCATGACCTATTTTGTCACATAGCGTGATAACTACGCAGGCAGATTGCTACAACTCGTCCTTATTTTTGACACATTAAGCTAGATGAACAATTTGTTTCGGACATTTTTTACCAATTTGGAGCACTGCTGATTTTGAACGCCCTTACAAATGGAAATTGACCTTTTTTCACTTTTGAGCCTTTTCATCACCCCAATAACTCTAAAAACCAATGGTCCTAGATGGTACAAACTATACCTTTTTGTAATCCTTATGACAAGACGGACAATTGGCATACATTTCAAACGATGGATTAATTTGCAAAAAATTTGACCCCTGTGTAAAACTTAAATTGGCCCTATTGGAAAAGGACACACATTTGACACCACTAACTATCTTGCATTGATTATAGGCTTCATACTAACTACCAAGGTGTCAAAGCTGAGATGTAGTGGGACATGAACGAAGACGTGATTGACCCAAGTCATGCTCCCCGCTCTAGAGACCCTAGTATTGTCGGGTCAATCCTTGATATAATAACCTTGTTTGTGCGGTTTTCCATCTAAGGAATATGCATGTCGCAATATAGTTGTTTGATTTATTTTTAAAACTCCATTGCAAATGTCCCTCTGTAATGTGGTTTTTTTTTCGTATTATATAATTAAGTGAGGTTTGGACATTGTAACCTTTTTGTAAATTAATTTGGTATATTTGGGTGTTGGTGCGTTTACAATTTGCCCGCCCCCACACATGTGTAAGTGTTTCCCTTTTGTTTGCTAGTTTGTGCTTCACACTGCATGGCGGCGCTCATGTTTTTTTCTAAAAAAAAAATGGCATTTGAAAATTCTAAGGCTATGGGGCCGTTGTCACCAAGGTGTTTGTGCTTTTGGGCTGCACTGGACCACCCCTCGCTTGTCTCTCCTCCACCCAGGAGTATTATGGGTACCAGGCATATACTGGGAGTGCAAAGTCTGGCAGTGCGGGAGGTGTGGCGAACCGTCCACATGCATCATAAAATTATGATAGATCCTGGCCCAAACACCAGTGTCAGAATGGGGTCCCGCCTGCGGGCGCACATTTTGCTTTGCCTTTTGTTGCTGTGTATATTTTGAATGGTCACCAGCTCTAGAAGGTCATGTTAACACGCATATCATGTAGTTCTCATCTACATGTTGCGCCAATTTTTGGTAGGATGGCACATGTTCTAATTGTGTTGCCTTTTACG
>JAMKCH010061017.1:0-18607 GCA_023653785.1 Ophioderma brevispina
TAATTGTGAACACAGATTGCCATCTACTTGTTAGCTTATCTGTCGATTACGATTCAGCCAAAATAGTGATTGTAACTTATGCAAATTTCTTCATTATTTTAAAGGGACAATCGAAACATTTTGCTTTGTTGTTGAAATTGTTGAAATAAACAACGATGAAAGAACAGGTGACTCAATACAAAAGCTTATTGTGATTGTCGGTTTACCCTCTGTTGGTTAGATAATACATGTATATCGACAACGAACCAGCCAAGAGAGTGATTCAAAGTCATGGAAATCTTCAGGTGACTCAATACAAAAGCTTATTGTGATTGTCGGATTACCATCTACTGGTTAGCTAATACGTGTATATCGTCAACGAATCAGCCTAGAGAGTGATTCAAAGTCATGGAAATCTTCAGGTGACTCAATACAAAAGCTTACTGTGATTGTCGGATTACCATCTTCTGTTTAGGTAATAATAGACAACGAATCAGCCAATCAAGTGATTCAAAGACAGGGAAATCTTCAAAGACAATTTAAACATGTTGCTTTTACTTTAAAATGGTAACAATTGAACAATTGCTACCCGTACACCACATCACTGAATACGGGATTTAAAAATGAAATTGAGGGAGAAACGTATAAAAAGAGAAGGGAATTTCTGCCTTTGTTATCTTAATACGCAATCGAGTGCTAGTTATGGCCGTAAGACATAGCCTACTTAAGAAATACAATACAATACAATACAAACGGCATTTGATATAGCGCCTTCTCAAAACAAGGTCAAAGCGCTTTACAAAATAGAGAGTAATTACTATTTAGCCTAAAACATAGTAATACAACAGGTATTGTAAAAGATGAACCATGAGATAAGTACTTAACATGAAATAAAAAATAAAAAAGAAAACAGCTGCATAATTAAATATCATGTGAGGCAATAACAAAAAACTAATTTAAGCACACGATCAACTCTTAGGAAATAGATGAAATTTTAGAGCTTTCTTAAAAGTAACAATGGACTTGGAGTGGCGAACAGAGATAGGTAAAGAGTTCCATAGGCTAGGGGCCGCATTGCTGAAAGCCCTGTCACCCACTGACCTTTTTGTGTGGGAAACAGTGAGGAGCGTCTTGCCATCTGCAGATCGCAATCCTGGCCTGCCAGGGATATACAAGAGAGGATTCGGGCGAAAAGTAAGATGGCAAATTGCCGAAGAAATGCCCTTGGCTAAAATGAAGACACATAGAGGCTTAAAGACAACGCGCTCACTACAATTGGTAGCCAATGGAGTTCTTTAAGGAGAAGTGGTGTGGACTGTGTCATTCTTATCAGATATGAAACCTAGCCTGCATGCCCTCTAGTCTGCAAAAATTGAAGTTTACTCCGATCTCTGGCCCTGACATTCCATACAAAGTGAATTGCGCAGAGTCAATTCGAGAATTAAAATCAGTGAACGGACCAGATGATCGATGACCACTCTCAAATGTGATAAAGCGGCGAATCCGGTAAATATTGCGAAGGTGGAGTTAACAGACTTAATGATGGCCTTTACATGTTCAGTCAAAGACATTTGTCTGATCAAACACGACGCCAAGGTTTTCTATAGCCGAGGACTGCGGAACATCCACTGTCCCGACCCTCGATGGAAAACTTTGAGGAACGAATTGTGCTAATAGGATGAGCATGCGTATTTGAAAAATCTAGTCTTTCCATATTCAATATTGATTGATATACAGGACGCATCATTTCTCGGAAAACGACCAGAAAGCTGACCTCCCGAGCCTAACAATTTAAGTTGTAGGAACGCGTTTATCAGAACGTTTATGCACATTGTAGGCCTACTTGTCGTCACTGGAACGTTCTTGTTTACGACCCAAAAATATAAAATGCCATTTATTCCCATTGCATTATACAAACGTTTCATGAATTAAAACAGCAATGGAATGTTGCATGATTGGTAACGTTACAAGTACATACAAAGGCTAAGATGTTTTAGTAATAGATAAAACATCAATTTTGTTTATGCGTTGTAATATAAACATATTTGCGAAAGAACGATTTTATGCAGCCCTGATCGCATAGGTAACGCCTTAAGAGATTATGTTTAAACGTTTAAATAACGTAAATATTGTATTGCTTTACTTCTTTATACAAACGTCCAGAAAATTCTTTGGATCTACTGGCTCTACGAAAGCATAGTCCAACCATGAACAAAAGTGAACTATTTCGGCCCACACTTTGCCAACGTTAGCACATAGTGCAACGTAGACCAGGGAGTGCAAATTAATGCAGCTTATTCAATTGCATTATACAACGTTTCCATGAATTAAAACAGATGGAAATGTTGCACATGATTTGTAAACGTTACCAAGTTACATTACAAGGTTAGATAGTTTTATGGAATATATAAATCAAATTTTTTAATGCGTGTAAATAAAACATTCTTGGAGAAGAACGTTTTATGCCACTGTCAGCATGTAAGCCCTTAGAGATTAGGCTTTAACGCTTTCAAAATACCGTAAATATGTTGTTTACTTTTACAGACGTCCCGAAAACTTTCTTTGCGATGTACTACGAAAAGCATATCTAACTATTTCGGACCACTTTGCCCCACGTTAGCCAGGATGATGCAAATTATGGTAATGAATGTAGATTTGAAGCGGCAACAATGACTACGTAGGCAGATATTGTTTTTTCTCCCGTCTGTTAAAAAGTGGAAAGGTTCTTACTTCTTCAGTACGTGTCAAACACTGTACGGCTTCTCAAATATGGACAGGCCAGAGAATGAGACGAGTAACAAGTACCTGGTTTGCACCCTTCACTAGAATCCGCAATGACGTCGCTATGTTTAGTGCATTGTTGCTCCAAACAGTACGTTAGGGCACCAGACCAAGAGGTGTTCCTTTGTCTGCATGCGTGCCCCTGATTCCACAACCACAAGGTGGCCTAGTATACCTGATCTGCTCAGATATGCCCCACTTCTGCAGGAAAACCTTAGATCGGCCAGTTCTGACCGTTCTCAAACATTATGAGGCCATCGCATTCAGCCCCATGAGGCGTCAGCTCCAGGGCCGAGATGACTCACAGTGTTCAAATACCAATAGATGTTACTTGCGTTCGCATGCAAGTCTTTTTTTCCACAAGGCACAGACTGTCTTTTAAGCTCCTTAGAGACCTGTTTCAAGAGTTGGCACTTTGCCCCCTAAGAAACTCTCTCTAGATGTAAGGCGGTTGGCAGAAGGTATCTGTCCAGACATAGGTGTGAACCCTTCACATTGGTACTCCGGCAGCTTACGCCTCTTGCCATAGCTCGGCTACACTACGCCACGGATGTATGGTGGAGCTAATCTGCAGGATGTATAAGTTTCCGTTGTGCTTCGGAAGGAAGGCCATCCTCGACTGATATAGCCGTGCAGGAGGCCATTTAACCTGGAATCAAGACCCTTCTTGGCATGGAGTTATACTTTCCCATACCGCGGCAGGCCAGACTCTGCACATGAGTGCCACTAGGCCCAAGTGCCCGTCGATCTTAGGAGTAAGTGGCTGAGCAGCCCATCTGGTAGCCAGTGAGTTTGTTCAGCATGTATATTGCTCGTGACATATTCTTACTCTTCGTCTCTCAATTGTGGCGTTTATAAGAGAGGAGTGCGGCTCCAAGGTAACTCCGAGGTAGACAGGAGAGATCACAGTGCTCCAGGGCGTTCCAGACCAGCGTAACTTTAAGCTAGACGTTTGCTTCACGGTTTGTTGCATAGATGGAAAGCGCACACCCGTGTCTTGGACAGATTTCCACGTAGGTGGTTTCCTCATCATAAGGAGCGAGTTCATCAAAAGCTTTGGACAGAGTCCTCTCTTCAAACAACTGCCTGAAAGTCGGCATCTCTAATTGTGCACGCCTAATCTCCAAGCATCGTCTGCCATAAATAAAACGACAGGTTCCAGCACTCCTTAGAGTTGCGTCGTTGGATATTCTGTTGCAACAGCGAGATGTGCAAGCACACTCCCTCTGTGCCGTAGGACCATTCTGAGGCCTACGCCAATCGGAGCACTCTTCTTCGTCTCCTATTACCTGAACAAAGAACATCCCATTTGAAAGCAATCCCTTGATTAGCTCAGTCAAACGGTGTTCCTTGGTAAGTTCCAGGATTCTTATTGGAGTAGGCACTGGATTAACAGTGTGTCGTATGCTGACCCTGAGCAGGGTCGCACGCACACAGCTCCAGGTTACCCCCATCACATTCCTCGAACCTTCCTCCAATAGTGTTGAAGTATAGGTTTGAGTACTTGGCTTGTGTGTGTTATGAATTCGCCTGCCCCGAATACCTGCTTGTTCTGGTATTGAGGCTGTTCGTCTCTCACAGAGTGCGATTACGCAATTGAGCGAGGAGGCGTTTAAAGAGTTTGCAGCGTAGCCGCTAGGAGTGATATAGGTCTAGTAGCCCTTCTTGCCGGATTGGATGGATCTTTCCATGCTTTAGGAGCACAGTAGCATAACATGTGCTTTCCTCAAGATCTTTGGGAAACTGCTGCCGGAAATAACCGCGGAAGCAATTGTAGAGCTCAAGAAGCATTCCTTTGCCTACTGCCCGGCCAAGATTTTTAGTGTGCTCAGTGTGAGCATGTTGTCAAGGGCGTACGAGCCATTGTTTCCCCTGTGTTGAAGTTTAGCAATAACCGCCGTCATCTGCCAACTTCGCTTCCATGTTGAAGCAGGGCGGAGGTGAATAGGAAACAGGTCACCACATACCTCGTATGGATCTAGTTTGATACTTCTGGGATTTCTGAGCTGCACTTGCATTTAAGATAGAGTGGTTAGGACAACTTGAGTTGGGCTTTGGGCTTCCTTACTATGTATGTGAACCATTTGCGTTCCTGATGCATGGATGATTCTGCTTGCATCCCCTGAGCTTTACGCGGCATGGTTAGACAATCTTCTTGCTTGTGATGGAGTCATATTCGCCGTGGATTTCAATTAACGTGTAGCCAGGTTAGTTTGCATCGCTTTACCTGGATAGGGAAATCCTCTCGACAGACTACCTCACTTTTAGACAGCTTTGGCTTTCAGCCGCGAAAAGGGATCAGCTACAAACATGGTGATATACTTGCATATTCTCTTAGCCACATTCCTGGAAAGCGCCTGGTATATATTCCGTCTTTTTACCTACGGAGCCTTCGGCGTAATGAATCTCCGCACGCATCTTAAGTCATAGTGGCATAAACTTTGTCATAGCGTTATGGGTTTTGGAAGCAATCCTCCTTCACATTCTGATCAAATCATCAGTGAAACCTTGCCCAGTCTGCCTTTCCTGTAGTTAAGCGGCACCCGACTTAAAGGCACTTTGTTCAGTCTTACTGCAGCGTTTGACTTGGATACCGATTGATCGATGTTAAGTTAGTGGGACAGGATCGAGAACAATCTTGTTACACATGTTAGAGATGTTGTTGCTAACAATAGCTAGATGAGGGTTGTAACCTCTCTTCCGGCGGGCACTATGAAATGAAATGAAGTCGGCAGCTTAGAGTCGTTTCTGAGCCAAGCGAACCTGTCTATGCAGATGTTGACGGTCTTTTCCTTTTCGACATGCTTGCCCTCTCGCTACTTGTTAGTTAGCATTGTAGCCCCATGAGTACTATGGCTGTTGAAAGTCACCAATGAAGAATGTAGAGGTTTGCGCGGAGATTATCAGGTTGAGCACTGAGGGTGACTTACGAAGTTTACTCGATGCAGGTTTGTAGACTGATTTAACTATGACAGAACTAAGATCAATGGTGAGGTCTTGTGTTGCTTATCATCAGACCATTGCAAGCGATTGCTTTCTTTATTATACGGTATCCTGTCTCACATATATAGCACCTTCCGTATTGTCGATTGCATTGGTCTTCTCGAATTAAGGCCATAGACCATATCAACCCCCCCCCCCCCCCCCACCTAGAGTATGGTTCGGGCGGTGGGTATTATTGAGTCCTCTGTGAAGGTTCTGCAGACTAGCGACATCACAGATAGGAGATTGTTACACAAATAAGCAATGATGGTACTTTTAGACCACTGGAAAAACCCTACACATTCAATGCGACACTATAGTCAAGCAGACCTTAGAAAAGGCCTGCGCTGAGGCTTCTAGTCATGAATGGGATCGAAGAAATGATTTGCTTACTGCAAAGAAAAACAGTGTTCATGAGAGTTGACCTAAGAGCATTAGTTCGCTGCTTCGCTACGCAGCTTAACAGCGGAGACCACAAGCACGGTTCTTACTTCTCCCCCTGTGCGTTTTAAACCGGTCATGTGTGAATTTAAGAAACAGTCACGCCATTAACGTGATAACCATTATCAAGAACGATTCTTTGGACGTTTACAAAGTCCTACCCAAACGCCTAACAATCATCGCCGCCTGATTCGCAACATGTTGCGGAACTAACGTTTGTGTTCCTAGGGCCGCTTTAGTTCCTTATTATATATATGATATTATAATATATATATTTTTTTTGGGGGGGGCGGGTTGTACTCATCAGAGTTTCCATCATGCGACCAGCACGAGTGTTGTTCCGATTGAAATTGTGCCAGCCTTTGGAATCGTTGAAAATTATCCAGCGGTTCTAATTTGATCATGAACAATGTTCAACATTATGGGTGATGACGTCTCTCGCAAGAAGCGGCTCTGTGAATCTTTGCAACCTCGCTACTATGATTCATAGGAACTCCTCATCAAATAAAAATAACATGGGCAATGAAGGAAATCCCGTCAATTTACATTACTTACAATGGTTTTTACTGGATTTTGCTCATTTAAGAGTCGATTCAAAATCCAGACCAAGAACTAATGCAAAGAAAGCTGAAACCAAATAAAAAAAGTATATGTATTGTTTAAAGGTGTATTATTGGAAATCTTCCAATACCATAATTCCAAATATCAGATGGAACCTTACACATACACGTTGTTTTAAAACAGAGACGAGTTTAAAGAAGAAGCGGTGTTCGCAAACCATCAATTTATCATAATATTTTATCGCCATGTAGGTGAAAATGCGATGTATAAAACACCGGTGTTTGCTACCACGCACCTTTCATCAGAATAGTTATCGCCGGATCTATGAGATGAAGATTGAAGGCCAACCAAATTTTTGGCAATGGAGGATGCGAAACAACAAAAAACAAAGCACATTACAATGAACATTGCCAGGCTTCGTGCTTCGCGGCTGGAGGGGGGGGTGGCCCCCTGGCCGTCTCCATAGACACACTATGAATAATTCAAACAAAAAATCAGTTGCATCAAATCACTACATTAAACGCTCCCGCAACCCCGCGTCCCGCGTCACGGCCGCTTCGCGCCCACTGTAACGTCAAAATCTCCCCCCCCATATTAGGGTCAGGTAAACGAACGTTGATAAAATTATGCTATGTCAAGTCGTGTGTAACGTTTCGATATAGCGTAAGAGAGCCAACATCATACCGTTAAGTATTTGAAAAGACTAGCACACCGGAGGAAGTTGTTGCCGTTTTGAATTTGCTGTTGTTGCCTTTGGTTGGCATTCCTACCCTGGCTATATCACCTCAAAAGGTTTCTTCACCGTTAACTACATGGTTTTTTTGTTGGTAATCATGGTTACAGACGTACGCAATGGACCCGGGTTCGGGTCCCCTGCCGAGTGCTCGTTTGCGGCTTTCTTATTCTCCGATCTCTCTCTTTCTTTCCAAGGGACTAGTTCTTCTTTAAAGGCCTAGCGGCCATTTAAATATACTTAAATGAGGTGATGGGGAGTTTTCTTCATGTGCTCCTAAATGATGGAACTCTCTTCACATGGATATCCGTTGAGTGTTTCTATTAAATGACTTTTTAAACAAAAAATCAGTTTAACATCTAACGGAGCCGGGCTTTTTGCACCCATCTAACCGGGGGGGGGGGGGGGGGGCACTAGTGGGGCGGAACTAGTATCTCAGAAACGGATGAATGAACTATCAGATGTGTGGTACCAATGGATTGCTATGACCCTCCCCGGGTCCATTGATACCAAAACGTACAAACAACCTTGTGTGACGTCACAGTGACGTCATTTGTTCCAGTTGCATAGATGTTTAATTGTACCTATTTATTTTGTGCTTGATGCCTTTAATTCCACTATATGTATATGTTCTACTCAAGTTGAAATATTCAGGGTAATGTAATTTCTGTCAATTTTTAACTTTTGCTTTGATTTTTTCTATCTTACTTGTTAGCTGCGGCCAAGGTAATGGCACTTTAAAATGCTGTTATTATTTATATTAAGCCTGTTTAGACCCCCCATAGGAACCGAGAAACTTGATGAAACCATCCAGAAAAACCCATCTGAACCCATCCAACGTGTCCACTTTTCTTTAAAAATCATTATTGACTATTTGGAAGCAAAATGTTGAATCGAGGGCCAGGCAATGCTCATCTCTCATTTGGAACACAACAACGCAGGCCCACAACACATGGAACTATCCAAAAACCCTACCGGGAAACTTCAAAAGTGTCTACTTTTGTAAAAAAAAAATCATCATTATTTTGACCAATCTGGAAAGAAATGGACAATTTGGGTTCCAGACAATGTCATCAAACCATTAAACCACAAAGGAGCCGAATAACACATGAAATCCAGCCAAAAACCTTGGGGGTAAGACCCGATCTTCTTAATTTGGGCATTGGGGATTTCCAAACGGTAATTTAGGGAACTGCTACGTCGCCATTTATTAGGCAAGTCCTGTCTCGGTTTGACATCGCAAAACGGACTTCTTAACACTTAAGGGACCAAGGAGGTTTTCATCCACGTTGTGCCCACATGGAGGTCTGGGGCGGGTACAGTGGAAAAACAAAAAAGGAAAACAAGTTCACGGAGGGCGGGAATCTTTTGTACGAAATTTATCAAATATGAAGGGTCAGAAGAACAAACCCCAATCAAGCAATAAAAAATTGAAATTTGTTATTTGGGGCTGCAAATTTAGGGGCGGCAAAAACATTGTTTTCCAAAAACAACGCCGGAAACAATGGGCAAAAAGACGGAAAATTCCAATGAGTCTTGCGCTTACCATCAAACTTTTTGAAAACTTATTTTATGTTTGTGATATCATTCTAGAAGACCCAATTATTATATTCAACACAAACCAGCAGGTTCAGTTTAGGGAATCTGTATTTTTTACGGGTGTTGCAAAAATACATGTTCATTTTCCCTAGTTGGCATAGAGTTTTTATCAACGTACATGATGAAATTGTTTGTTTGTCAGCACATAAAGGCTTAGATACTATTAATTTTTACTATTAATTGTTTACCTACATGCATGTGTGAACTTATATAAGCAAACAAAAAATTGCTTTGGTTGTCTCGTTTCTATTCTATCACCTTTAAAAAATTTCTTCAAAATGACTTCCTTGATTAGTGCCCAAGGGGGCGGTGGTCCATGGGACCCTCACTAATATTGACTCATAATTAACGGCTTGCCCGGATTTAATTTTTTTGGTATGAAGGAAGCGCATTTAAAAGTCTGACAATTTACAAAAAAAATTTTCGGCGCGAAACGAAAAACCACGCGTAAAGCGGCCAGCGCGAAAAAACAAATTTGGAAGGTCCCTAGACCCCCCCCCCCCCCCTTGAGTCACTTATAGTGTTTGCTTAAAGCTTCATTCAAAAGATCGAGCAATAGCAATATCATAATTTAGAAAAAATGTTGGCGTTGTCACAATCAGTCGAGTGTTAGTGATTACATCGCTGCAAAAAACAGGCCAATTTCCAATAACCGGTCATTTTTGAATTTAAATATTCTTGACCAGACCTAGCCTTTATTCAAGTATGGTGTGACCGTTCGATATTTTTTACGTTAGAGCCGTCGTCTGTGGAATAGGAATAGTACTCGGGTTACGAACGAGAAAGTTGATTTGTGCATTTGGAGATCTGTTGCTGTTACATAGCGATCTATTTTACGTACATTTAAAAATAACGGTGTAATATGTGTCGTATTTGCAAACATATAGTATTTGTGTTTCACATACAGACTTATAAATTTGAGCCTAATTCAGTTATAAATAATTGTGTTTTTAAGTTGCATTATGGTTTATTAATTGGACTTTAAAATGTTTTTTTCTTCAAAACAATCAAGGATAGACGTTTTCTTTCTGCTTCGTTTAAACGTACTAGACATTTGAAAGTCGCCAACGGTTTAGATTATGAATTGCGAGTTTTTTCGGAAAAAACATGTTTGTAAAAATACGACAGGATATGTGATGTGGGGACGAAGTATTTGTGATCAATACGACATAAAATATGGGCTCTATACCAATAGTGAACTCAATCGTAATTTATAGGTTTTAGAAAGAAACGTAAACAGGAGCCACACTGCCTCCATCTTAACATTTCCGCATGTTAACGAAAACAAAACACCATTTATGATGATAATTATTGATTGTTTTTCTATCTTATTGTTAGGCTGCCCAGTGTAGATGGCACTTTATAAATGCTGTTATTATTATTATGTAAGGCTGTTTAGACCCCCCATAGGAACCGAGAAAACTTGAAACCATCCAGAACCCATCTGAACCATCCAAAGTGTCCACTTTTCTTTAAAAATCATTATTTTGACTATTTGGAAGCAAAATAGTTGAATCGAGGGCCAGGCAATGCTCATCATCCATTGGAACACAAAGCAGGCCCACAACACCTGGAACTATCCAAAAACCTACCGGGAAACTTCAAAAGCGTCTACTTTTGTAAAAAAAAATCATCATTATTTTGACCACTCTGGACAGAAATGGCCAATTTGGGTTCCAGACAATGGTCATCAACCATTTAAACACAAAGGAGCCGAAAACACATGAAACCATCCAAAAACCTTGGGGGTAAGACACGATCTTCTTAATTTGGGCATTGGGGATTTCCAAACGGTAATTTAAGGAACTGCTTCGTGCATTTATTATGGCAGTCTCTGTCTCGGTGACATCGCAAAATCGGCTCTTAACACTTAAGTGACCAAGGGGTTTTCACTCACGTTGGTGCCCAAGGGGGGGGGTTCCATGGGACCCCCCCCCCCAAGGAAACCACTTTCCCGAGGGAATTTTTGTACGAAATTTATACCACATATGAAGGGTCATAAGACAACCCCAAATCAGCAATAAAAAATGAAATTTGTTATTTGGGCTGCAAGTTAGGGGGAAAACATTGTTTTCAAAACACGCGAAAAATGGGCAAAAAGACGGAAAATTCCAATGAGTCTTGCGCTTACATCAAACTTTTTGAAAACTTATTTTATGTTGATATCTATTCTAGAAGACCCAAATTACTTAAATTACCCAAATTTAACACAAAACCAGCAGTTTTAGGGAATCCTGTATTTTTTACGGGTGTTGCAAAATACATGTCATTTTCCCATAGAGTTTGTACAGTAACGGTTTAGCAACGTACATGATGAAATTGTTTGTTTTCAGCACATAAAGGGTTAATTATTTTTAATGTTACTAATAATTGTTTACCTTCATGTATGTGTGAACTTATATCAGCAAAAAATGTTTGCTTTGGTTCTCGGTTTCTTATTCTTATATTTAAAAATATTCTCAAATGACTTCCGTTAGTGCCCAAGGGGGGGTTCCATGGGACCCTCACTAATTAACTCATTAACGGCTTGCCCGATTTTAATTTTTTTGGTATGAAAAGAAGCGCATTTAAAAGTCTGACAATTACAAAAAATTTCGGCGCGAAAAACCCACGCGTAAAGCGGCCAGCGCGAAAACAAATTTGGAGGATCCCTAGGAACCCCCCCCCCCTTGGTCACTTAAGTGTTAAACCTTCATTCAAAAGATCTGAGCAATATCATAATTTAAGAAAAAATGTTGGCGTCAAAATCCGTCGAGGTTAGTGATTAACCTCGCTGCAAAACAGTGCAATTTCCAATAACGGTCATTTAGATTTAAATATTCTTGACCAGACCTAGCCTTTAGTCAAGTCTGTGTGTGACCGTTCGATATACGTTACAGCCGTTACGTCTTTGAATAGGACTAGTACTGGGATTACGCCGAAAGTTGATGTAGATCTGTTGCTGTTACATAGTGATCTATTTTACGTACATTGAAATATAACGGTGATGTGTCGTATTTTGCAACATATATTATTTGTGATTTCACATACAGACTTATAAATTTGCAGCCTAATTAAGATAATATAATTGTAGTTTTAAGTTGCATTTATGGTTTATATTGGACTTTAAAATGTTTTCTTCAAAACAATCAAGTCTAGACGTTTCTTTCATGCTTCGTTTTAACCGTATAGACACGAAAAGTCGCGGTAGATTTTGAATTGCGATTTTTTTCGGAAAACGTGTTTTGTAAAATACGACAGTATGTGATGTGGGCGACGAAGTATTTGTGATAAAGAAATAAATATGGGCTCTATACCCAATAGGAACTCATATCGTAATTTATAGGTTTTAGAAGAAAGTAAAAAGTAGCCACACTGGCCTCCATCTTAACATTTTCGTATGTTAACGAAACAAAAATCCCAGATAAGGATATCAAATGGGCAAATACTTATCCCATACCTTAATGTACACCTTTATGATGATAATTATTGATGTAACTACATATAATAGAGGTATAATATAAGTTTTGAATATATTTAAAGGCGGCTATATTGGCTGCCATCTTGAATTTGGAAAATGTCGATTACAGAGAAATGCCAAATAAGTGATCAAAGTGATCAAATACATATATCTCATAAGTATAAAGCATAAAGCATACGTATAGACACTAGAATCAAGTCTCTACACTGCAAAATGTGGAGAACACTTGGCGTGTCCGGATGTGTTTACAATGTATTCTAGAGATATTAAAATAACTCTTGCAGAGTGCGTTCAATTGTAATAGATTTTGAACACCTGCAGAACATGTTGTAGGTGTTCAAGATATATTCTATACACCATAAATATTTATAATGGAGGAGTTAAGATCATTTAATGATTCCGAGCGCATATTTGACTTTTGAGCAGCCATATTGTATTTTGTGGTAATGTAATGATAACATTACATTACTAACACTTCTTCGTGCTTAAAAACACATGAGTACCGCAAACAAAATTGTTTCTATCAGAAATACTGAAGGGATTTTAGTGACTTCAGGCTTGGAAGCAGCCATATTGGATTTTCAAAAATGCCACTGCACCAAATTTTGCACACCCTTAAAAAATTATTGGCTTAGGTCCTAATAAACTAAAATCTACCGTTAGAAAAAGTCTGTACTCCACTTCCATCCTTCCGGTTGTGTGCGCAAACTTCCACCTGACTATAAAATGAGAGACAACGGCGCATATGTATGCTGTTTGCTACAATAAGAGCCAGTGGCATAGGTAGGATTATGATATTTTGGGTGGGGCAGTGTCGAAATTGAACCGACAGAAAACGGATGGGTCCAGTGGGGTATCAGCTGAAATTTGAAAGAGCCTTATTTTTCATTTTCGTTGGTTTCGGGGTAACTATTTAGATTTAGAATCTGCTTGTTTCCAAGCATTAAAAGTGTCCAAAACATTTAAATGTGCGACATTAGAAATACAGTAATCATGCAAATCTTTTCCTAAAAATGTCAATTTTGGCAAAATTTTGACTTTTTTGGCCAAAACACCAAAGTTAAAAAAAGAATCGGCACATGCTTATCACGTATATGGTTTATCCATGCAATTTGCTTTCATTTGACACCAGAATCATGTCTCTATGTTGGGAAATGCTTGTTTTATGCTCAAAAATTTGTTTTTGGGGTATTTTCTTTGACAAAATCTATGAAATGGCAAGAAAAGTTTTTTACACTACTTTTGCCCATGCACAAGCGGATTCCAAATTTACTGCGTCAGAGCTTTAATATGACGTCATAAAATCTATGTCAGCATTTGAATGTGCGAAATGATAAGTACAATAATCATGTAATATTTCCCTAAAAATGTCAAAATGACAAAGGTAAGGTAGGCTCTAGAGTATCCCCGTCTCTCACTGAGAGACTTACCTACAGCTCTTGGTTGTGCCCACTTCTTCCGACACACAAAGTTGCAGTAGCAACAGCTCCTCCTCCACGTTGCTGGACTATATCCTTATGTCCCTAGAGTAAAATGACCAACAACCTGATGATCACCGCAATTACAATCGAGAGGCATATCACAGCACATTAGGCCAACAAAGTATTATTCTCCAGCCGGAGCTTGTCCCACTTTGTATTGTCTCTTGGAACTTAACACTTAAGTGCCCAAGGGGGGGGGGGGTTTCGCATAGTACCCAACATTTATTTTTTTGCGATTTCTCGGTTACGCAATTATTTTTTGCTAAATGTCTGGATTTTATGAATACGGCTTCTCCTGATACCAAAAAAAAAAAATTAAATCCGCCACGGCTTCATTAGAATAATTAGGTTGGGTCCCTAGAATCCCCCCCTTGGGCATAACGGAAGGAAAAATCAGATATTTTACTAATTAAAAATTTTAAAGTAATTTTAAATCTTGGGATTTATTTTGCTTAGATAATCATACCTTAGTATGTAATTATTAATAATTAATAACACTTAATCAATCAACCTTTTATGCTTATAGCATAAATTTTTAATTTGGGTCATGCCGTGCCTATGGGAAAAATAAGGCGATTTTGAAGTTCTTCTGAGAAAAAATACAAGATGGTATAAATTTGGCTATATTTTGGCAATGATTATTTAAAATTGGTATTCTAGAGTGATATAAATGAATTATTTTGGTTCAAAACCTTATTTGGAGTTTGCGGAGGAGGGAAATGTGCGAACCACTCTGTTTCGAAGGTGACAATTTCACTTGTCATAGGTCATAGGTTCCAAAGGTCGATTTAATTTTTTTGTGGGTAAGTGGTTTTCTTACGTGACCCCCTTTATTTTGTGTTAGTGTCTGATCTAACTCCCATGGGAAAGTGTTATCTGGGTTGGGTCCTATGAACCCCCCCCTCCACCCCCCCCCCTTGGTCACATAACTGGAAGTTTTTTTTAGCTTGGGCACTTAAGTGTAAGTAAGATAAACCCCACACCCACCTCGGAATGGGGGTAGATAGGCCGTGAACTCTTGATATAGTATCCTTGGCTAACCACGGGCAGAACCGTAATGGTCGCGCGGGGTCGCTGCCTGCCTGCGTACCCCTGCAAATTCCATGAGATGACCACAGTGGCAAGAGGGCTTCCTGGGAAGTCATAGGTGACCGAGTGGCTGCCTTACCACCACAACCCTTGGATTGACCCCAACCTTTGGTCTTGCCTTTGTCATTTACCAGGAGCTTGTCCGCCTTTTACCGGCCGGTGCCACCTCCTTGTTCGGAGGGGCCTAATAGCCCTGGTAGTGGGGTAGCGGCTGGCTGAGCGCCCCATCGTGGATGGACTGAGTAGCTTCCTCTCCTTCCCTGCTTGCCCTGGGCGCTTGAGGGCACGGTCTTAGTTGTCGAGGTGCACTTTATCCGCTCTTGCTCTACGAGCTTGAAGGAACGCCAATTGACCTCCGAAAAAGGTCTTTCCCCGTGGGCAGTGGCACCTCGAACATATCACGAAAATCTGTGAAATTTATGGCTTTTGCGACCAGTTGACGTGTCGACTTCACCAAATTGGCCAATTATGGCGGCCATCTTAAAAATTCAACGATGGAACTATTGCATGAAAATTATAAGACCACCAAAGGGTTCCTTGGTGCTGTAGAAAAAGAATTATGGCTAAAAAACGGTTATTTTGACGGCCATTTTGAAATTCAATATGGCAGCCACCAGAGGGCGTAATATTTTTGGGTCTATTTTTTCCGGAACCTCTGATGCTATAGAAGTCATGTACAAAGTTTCATGCTTTCTTCAAAAAAATGAACGATTCTGGCAGAAAATACCCCTTAACTGCTGAACTATTTGATTTGACACCAAATTCATATTTCTGTGTTGTAAATTGACGAGTTTATGTTAAAAACTTGTTTTGTGGGTATTTTCAGTGCTGTTTCCACCCCTTTTTGACAAGCCCCCTGAACAATTTGGGTTTTATATGCTTTAACACTTAAGTGGACAAGGGGAGGGGGTCCCTAGGGACCCGCAAACTACATTTTGCCAGCTTTACAACTAACGATATATACTTTTTCAGACTCAGATTTTAGTAATTGTGTAACTTTTGGATACGCATCTTTTCCTGAAAAAATTAAAATCTATCGCCCCGGTAATTAGATAATTAGGTTGGGTTCCTAGGAACCCTCACCCCTTGTCCACCAACGGGTGTCAGTAAAAATATTAAATAATTAAGAAGTAATTAAGAATATTTTTCCTGTTTAATTATTTACATATTCATTAAACAATAAATAATAATATAAAAATCAATTAACGCTTTATATGCTTATAGCGATCACTTTATATGCTTATAGCGATTTTGCGGTATCTCAATCATATATATTTTGTGAACACGAGGCCGTGTTAATTTGTGTTCCCTTTTTCCGAATTTGAAAATGTTTTTGCCCTAAGTTTAAGGTTCTTTTGTAGAATTCTAATTTTATTGCTCAATTATTATTGTCTTATGACCCTGCATGTGTGGTATAAATTTCATGCAAACATTCCTTCAAACAAGTGGTTTCCTGGGGGGAGGTCCATGCCCCGGCCCCCCTCCAGTTGTCCACCAAAGGAAGTAGTAAGACCTTGTCCACTTAATTGTTAAATGTCTTCTGAGGGCTAATTCTTGCACGATTTTGTAAAATTTACTTGATTCTTGACACCAAATTCAAATCAATTATGAATATGAGTACCAGCATAAATTGGACACTTGGACATCTGGATGAGGCCAATCTAAATAGATCAGGAGCAGAATATCATAGGGGCCTCACGTTTACCCCCCCCCCCCATACAAAAACGTTAAACACATTTTGTAGTTAGTAGTAGTACTATCAAATTGTGGTATCACAATAGGGGCCAATTTAAGTTTGCACAGGGATCAAACTTTAAAGTACCCCAATCATGTTGAAACGTATGCCATATTGTCCATCTAATCATAAGGATTCCAAAAATGTATAGTTTGTACAAACTACGACCATTGGTTTTGGAGTTATAGGGTAAAAAAGTAAAATGGTAAAAAGGTCAATCTCAGTTTGTACAGGGGTCAACATTAAACGTTAATCTGATTATTTTAAATACTTGCAAATTATTGCCTGAGGTAAGAGGACTCCCAAAAGGTATAGTTTTGATTTTGTTGTTTACATACCGAGACAAATGTCAAAGAAGGTCAACACCAATTGGATTTTGTTGCTCTATGACCTATTTTGTCGCATAACGTGATAACTATGCATTGCAGATGGAAGTCCTTATTTTGACACATTAAGATGGATGAACAGCTTCTTTCATTTTTACCAAAATTGAAGCAACTTCTGATTTTGATTCCTGTGCAAATAGAATTTGACTTTTTTACCATTTTAGCAATTTTTACCCTATAACTCCCAAACCAATGGTCATAGATGGTACAAACTATACATTTTGGAATCCTTATGACTAGACGGACAATTTGGCATACATGCAACATGATTGGACCATTTTATAAGTTTGACACCTGTGTAAGCTTAAATTGGCCCCTATTGAAAAAAGTGACATCACAATTTGAGAGTACTAACTACCTACCGTTGATATAGAGGGTCCGTACTATCACCGGTGTCAAGCCTTTTCTGTAGTGAGGGGTAAACGATGATGTTTGACCTGGGTCCGTGCTCCTCCTCTAAAATGTCAAACAGCCTCGTTTCACGAACCTAACATTTTACCGGTGGTCAAAATGTTGGTTAGTGTCTGTAGAAAGCTACTAATTTTGTCATTTACCCGGTGAAATCTTACAGCTGGGCTATTCCATGTCAACGCTCGAGATGTGCACCGCAGCATGTCATGGATTTTTTTTTGATGTGATGATAGATATTCGTTCGTTCGTGCGTGCAAGTCCAAAATCACAGTGGAAGATCCGCCCCCAACCAGCCGACAGCCTCACCATCCAGGCTGATCAGGCCCGGAACCCCTCCCGGGGACCCGCAGACCCCACAGCCATCCACGATGTGGCCAATGGCCCGTGGCTCTCCACAATCGCAGTCTGGTGAAAGCTCCACCCCGACCCTGTGAAGGAAGCCCCCTGCACGGCCAACGCCAGCTCTGAGTCTGTTGAGGTTGACCCATCCCAGATAACATGGAGATATTGTGCCAATATAGGCCCAATATATACTCAATATCGGACCAGTATTGACTACAGTTATCGGTCCAATATTATTTGCTCATCGGCACAATATTGGGCCAACTCTTGGTATTAAATAGATATTGAACCAATATTGGGAATATATAAATATTTTGTATTGGCAAAATAAATATATTTCCAACCTGCTTTATTTAAATAAATTAATTAAATAATTTGAGCTAGTCAAATAGTTTATTTTTTTTATTGAAATTGGTATTATATAGTATAATATTTTTGAAATATTGTGTTCTGATCAAAACAATCGTCCTTGAGAGATTTTAGCGTATTTCTGTATGTTTTTATTGTTTTCTCACCCTGCTATTTTTAGGCAAAAAATTAGCCTTAAGCCAATATTGGGCCAACGTTATCCCAATAATTGGCTCTATATTGGCTGTTGGTCGATTGCCAATATGATGCGCCAATATT
>JAMKCH010061018.1:0-23066 GCA_023653785.1 Ophioderma brevispina
TTCTTTAGTCAAGTCTGGTGTAACGTTCGATATGCGTAAGAGCGCTCTCCCGCCGTTAAGTCTTTGAAACAGACTAGCACCCGTAAGTGATGCCGTTTTGATTTTGCTGTTGCGGTTAGGTTGGCATGGTGCATACCCCCCTGTTTGCTGGCCCCGGGAGGTTCTCTCCGGTTCTCAGGGGTTAATTGTGGGTTATCCAGGCTCAAAATATACCCCAACGCAGCGTTTCCAACCGCTATGGCGGGTCGCGACCCCCGTGGGGGGGGGGGGTTCTTAGTGGAAAAGGCGGTCGAATAGTGGAAAGGGTATCGTGAAAGGGAGCTAAGGGTGTCCAAATGCACCCGCAAATACAACGGTCTGTGAAAAGGGCCCCCATTTCACAAGCTGGTTTTGTTTTTTACGTTGGTATTTTGATAGCAGAAGCATATCATGAGTGCCCCCCATGAATTGTTCTGATCAGACAACCCGAAATGATTCCGGACATGATCCCAGGGGTTAGAAATTTCTATGGTTCGAAATAAAGGGCCCCGAATAGGGCCTATAGGCCTAAATTTGAAATAGGTCTTGAAAAAAGTGGGGTCAAAATGTCAGTAGGCCTAAGCAACGATTTTTTGTTTCACTTTATACATATTAGGTGCCTTATATTTTGTTCTCCCCAAATAAAGTTGCTGAATGCATGTGAAACAGTTTGTAAGATGCAAGCCTACACCAATACACCCCATGATGTGGAGTGTCCCCCCCCACCTCCCTATCTGTGTTGTGGGCTAGTGCCAATTTTATGCCAGTTAGTAACAATTCAGTTTTTCTCTTTTAAATAAAAACCCACACATTTGTAAAATGATACGAGATACCAAATGAAAATATAGGCTATGGTTTGCCTCTGTATAACGGCTTTTAATCCACTATCTCTCTAAATGTATAACAGAGTGAAAAATTTCACTCCCCAAAGAGTGAAACTCTTGTAAACCACTCCAATTAATGAGTGGTTTGTTCTAAAAAGAGTTGTGAAGTTCCACTCAAAAAGAGAAAAATCACTCCAAAAAGAGTGGATTTCCACTGTTTGAGGAGATTAAATGAAGGACAACACTTTTTGAGCGAGTGAAACGAAGACAACACGGAAACACGAGGGAAATCCACTCTTTGGAGTGATGTTCATCTTTTTCGTGGATTCGCTCCTTTTTTTAAGTAAAAACCACTTTTTTTTGGAGTGGTTTAAAAGAAGTTTTTACTCTTTTGGGGAGTGAAAATTTTCACTCGTTTACATTTGAGAGAGTCGTTAGTGTCCCTAACAAAATTTTATCCTAATTTTTCAGAGACCCTTTTAATCAGGCCGTAACCAGGATTTTTTGGGGCGAATTTTTTGAAAGGGTCATCTTTTTCCTCAATTCCACTCGAATATTGATAAGCTGGGACTTTTCCCCCGAAATTTTCACCTTTGGGGGCTAAAAGACATAAAAATTCCCCTATTTGTTTGCTTGCTCTGCTCGCAAATCTATTTTTTATGGGCCCTTATAGGGTTTAGGGCCTTTTTAGAACTCCATGTACTTAGTGGCATACTTAGTAATTAGCTAGACCTTGCAAATGGGGGGGGGGGTAAAGCGTCTGAGGTATTTCTGAAAAAATAATCTTTCAAGTTGAGTAAAAACCTTAAAAACAAACTTATTTTAAGAGCAATTTTAAACAAAATTGGGGGGCGCGCGCGGTCTTCTGAGGCAAACTTTTTTTCTGGCTAATCCATTAAATTTTAACTATACCACATCTGCATATCAAGTGCTCTAATTCTCCCACAATATCCTTATTTAGCAGACCCCTTATTTAAATTTAATTTGCAGACCCTTACCTACCGTGTACTAATAGAGCCCCTTAAACAAAAAGGATAACTTCTGGATAAATTACATAATCACAGATACAAAACCTTTTTCTGATTTTGCTATATGCATGCATTTTACCAAACTGTTGCTTTAAGGGGGTTAAACCCATTAGAGTTGCCAAAAAAATATACCCATGATAAAAGGAAATGAGATGGCATTGATTCTGTAATGTAATCTATTAAATGATTCCAAACACATAGGAATCTTGGGGCCGTGGTTTTTCTGATCAAGTTCAGTCTTGCATTGGCCCAAGTACTGGGCAGGATCAGGAGAGCTTCAACCAAATTGGCAGGATTCATACACAATAAACAAGTGAAAAATTTCACTCCCAAAAAAGAGTGGTTACGCTCGTTTCCGTGTTGTTCTTTGTTTCCTCCTTCAAAAGTGTTGTCCTTCGTTTAACCAAAAACCTCAAACGGAGTGATGAAATCACTTTTTGGAGTGATTTTTACTCTTTGAGTGGAAATTCCTTTTAAGTAAACACCAGCTCATTTTGGGAGTGTTTACAAGAGTTCACTCTTTTTGCGAAGTTGATCTTTTCACTCGTTTATATTTAGAGAGGTATAGAAAGAGTGAATTATTAAGGTCAGGCCGATCCTTAATAGCTCGTCCCCAGAAGCCCCAGATTTTACGGAAGTGGTCAACATTGGTATCAGGAGAAGCTACTATTTGAGAGCTCATTTACCGTGTGAAATCTTAAGGGCAAAGGATGTTTGGTTTGGAAGTAATTGCCCAAAATTGTTCCATTCACAGAGGCAATACAATAATATCAGGCAATAACGGCATGCCTTCGTGCAAACCATATAAACCCAATGCAAAATCACAAATCAAGGTGCATAAAAGCTCGTTCCAGTAGGTATACACACAAAACCAATGTTTTTTTTTACAGAATTTTCCCAGAAATGCCTCAAATCCTATCAAATGATTAAAGGTTGATTGTTCCGATCGCCTTTGGGACCCCTGATTTACCTGGAAGTAGTATCAATTTTGATATCAGCTGTAAGGCTGTATTTTCTCATTATCGTCCAGAAATATCAGCTTCCACATCCATTACAAAATACAGACAAAAGTTTTAATGGTTAACCATCAATTTAGCACAGGATTGAATCGACTTTTATGTGGATTATATCGCTTCTATCAAAACTGCAGTTTGTTCAACGATACTGGTACGTGTATGCAATGACAGGATCTCATATCAAGTAGAGAACATGATGCACATAAACTTGGAAAAACACCGAGTTAAAACACGATCAAAAATATATGTGATGTGACCCAAGCAAAAGTCGGTTCCAAGATTCAATTTTTACTTTCCATGATTCCTAGTGTAGCATTATTTAAAAAGCTACATTTTGCTGAAAATCCCCAATGAATGGACCAAAATTCCAAAGATGTTGAAGGTTGGCAAAAAACAACAGGAAACAAAAGATATTCTCCTTGTGGACTATTATCTCAAAATCCATATTTGCGAATTCCGACTCATTTTGCTTGATCACAACACATATATTATTAATTTAGAATAACAACAATATTGAAATGTGATTGCATGTTTTGAAAAAATACAGACAAGTAAACTTGCGCCATCCCCCTGGCAAGATGGCAGTCTGGAAATGACATTGACCATGGCCGATGACTTTGACATCATCCACACGAAGGAACCCCTATTGCACTTAATCCCAAGTCTGGTTTAATCGGACTAAACTTTTTGAAGGAGACCCAAAAACGAAAACCACAACCCAAAAACTAAACCAACCTGGAACACACACATACACATACTACACAACATACTACATACGGACATTCGCACCCTCACAATATCCCCTCTGACTTTCAGCCAGGGGGATAAATATGAAATGTTCATCTCTCAGGCATCCCCATCCCCCCTTTTATCAATTAAATTGTGAACAAACTTGTTTACTTTTTGGACCAAATCAGAACTCTAAAAAGGCGGTTCTCGAAACCACAAGTGTCGCTGTGCGCGATCACTTGCTTATGATGAATTTTGGCAAATGAAAGAAAAAAAACAAATGCATGGAGAGAAGTGTTACAAAGGTTACACGGGGTCACCAAGGTTCAACAGAAGATCCACCCCACCCCACCCAATGCACCGCCCCTCCGACACCCCACCCCTCGCATCCCACCCTGACCCTACCCCGCCACAACGAATTGTGAATGGGCCCAAGGTGACATGGAGGTACCAAGGTCACATGAGGTCACCCACCCCGCCCCGATGCACCCTTCCCCCGACACACCCTCCCCTCCTACACCCCACACCCTCGAAATCCACCCTGACCCTAACCCCGCACACCGATTGTGAATGGCCAAAGGGGACATGAGTTCACCAAGGTCCCATGAGGTCATCAAGGTCACATGAGGTCATCAAGGGCAAAGGAGGGTCATCAAGGATCATGAGGTCAATCAAGCTCACATAGGGTCACAAAGGGTCACATGGGGTAACCAAGGACACATGAGGTCATTAAGGTCCCACAGCACAAGGTCACGTGGGGTCACCACGGTCACATGGGGCCCCCCAGGTCACACGGGGTCACCAAGGTCAATGGGGTCACCAGGAAACATGGGGTCACCAAAGGTCACCAAGTTACAAGGTTACAGTCACCCAAAGGCAACACCACGGTCACCACGGTGTCTAAGCAGCACAAAGGTTCACACAAAGGCCACAAAGGGCACATGAGGTCCACCAACGGCCACATGAGGTCACAAGGGCACATGAGGTCACTAGACCCTCGCCGTACGCACCCCGCCTTCCTCTGCGATGCACCCTACCCCCAAAGACACCATCTGACCCCACCCAGATGCCACACCACCGACCCCTCCTCGACCCCTCCGAACGCACCACAACCCAACCAAATCCCCGACAGCACACCACCGCGCACTAACACCCACCCTTCCCCCTCCCCACCACCCCACCCATTCCCCCATAACCACACCCCAACCATGCCCCCCCTCCATCACCAAGCACCTCCCCCCTCCCCAACACCCCACTGACCCCTCCAACACCCCACCCTTGCCCCCTCCCCAACACCCCACCCTTCCCCCTCCCAACCCCCACACGCCCCCTCCCACCAACCCCACCATGCCCATACCAACACCACCCTGCCCCTCCAAAACACTCCCCCTGCCCCCTCCCCAACACCCCACTGCCCTCCCCAACACCCCACCCTCCCCTTTCCCAACAACCCAACCTTCCCAACACCCACCATGCCCCCTTCCCAACCCCCACCCTGCCCCATCCCCAACCACCCACCCTGCCCACCTCAATATGATCCCACACAAGATGTATGTATAGTAGTTGGCATGTAGCAAGAATTTCGCCTATTCCGATGTACCATTTTAGCGATTCAGCCTACGTATTTAATTAGACGTTTGCGATACCTATCTAAACCGCATGTATCATGAACTTCAAATAGCAAAAGAAGATGTGACACCATCATGGGTTTCGTGCAGTGAAGGAAATTTGCATATCGATGTTACGTTTCAAAAATATAGCGATTACGTGAATTTTTTGCAATATTAATTAAGTTCAGTGGCATATGTCAACTTGTTCGAAATAAGCCCAAACATCTAATCAGGCCGAGAACTCTTTATCACGCTTCCGCCACCAAGATACATCATTATACGCCTCACGGACTCAGATAACTTGCAACAATCCTTGCGGAAAAGGGTTTTATCATTTGATGGCCAAATAAAGCATAATTAATATTCATGAATATGCAAATATGCAGCCAATAGCTACACATATTCTGGCATCTCAATCTATCACCCTACAAGTAGCGAAGTAAATCGGGCTTAGCGGTTAGCCAGCAGAGAACTTCAAAAAAGGTTAAACAGAAAGTCTGAAAAATATGCAAAAAGCTAATTAAAATAATTATGAATATGCAAATAATGCAGCCATAAAGGCTACATATAATATTGCAGCACCTCACTCTATCATCCTATCACGGTTTGAAGTAAATCGGGATAGCGTTTAGCATACCGGCATTTTAAAAAAGGTTAACCCGACATAAGGACGGGACATACAACCGACGATACGGACACACAGAATTTGGGGTAGACGTTTTCATATAGAAGTCCGTTGATGCAAATGAGGGATTACAATTGATCCGTCATGCGCGGTATGGACGATTTTGTGCAGTAGGTTGCGAAATGGAATGCAATACCTCATTTGACAAGGGAACTTATATGAAAAGTCCTTCCAATTTGGAATAGTATGGCCTACTGAACATGCGTTCAGAGACACAAAAATCAGCACGTTGACCAAATATGGCTGCATCTCACAAAATAGCACAAATGTAATTCCAACTTGAAAATTCCTTACAAAGCCTATAGAAAAGTACAGAAAAATGTACAGAAGATAGAAAAACTAAAAATGTATTTTACCCATGATACCATACAAAAAATATACAGATTTACAAAATCTAGAGACATCGATTCCTAATGTTAAGGTCTTTACACACTGATGATTTGAAATTTCTTACAGAGCTGTGAATTTGCTGTTGATAATAGCACTTGATGTTCAGGTGTAGCCTGATGATCTCTTGCCATCATTGAATTATACATGCCTGAGCCTCTTTTAGACAGAGTACAAAAGCCCAGGTCCTAAAAAATTGATTAATGTATTGGTTGCCGGCAATTATCTTATTGCCGCCAGCATGACGTCAGCACATCTACCCAGGTTGTGGTACCAAATACTGGCCCACAAAAAACAAAAAGTGAGTTACTCTTACAATTACAACACAACAATGCCCCAAAGGGACCTGTGTGGATCACATTTCTATGGGGGTTGGATCATTGGGCAGTGGCGTACTGCACATTCTATCAAGAGGGGGGAAAAATTTCTAAGTCATCCAGCAGAGGGGGGAAAAAATTCGTTAAGTCGTGCGGTGATTTGCTCATAATAAGTCTTAACTGATGACGAAATGCGATGCGAAAATCACCGAATTCAAAAAGTCTGCCCAAATTAAGCTTAAAATTAAAAAGAGGGATGACAAATGAATATTTGCGTCATATCATAATCATCCCACTTTTTTCGAGGCCAGAAGGGGTACTTAAACCCACCCCACCCCCCCCGGTTGGTACCACGGATCAGGGGAGAGAGTAACAAGTTTTATCAACTGTGAGTGTTTTTAATCAGTTCCTTCCCATAAGGGGCATCAACGTTCAGTTCATTTAAATGCACTAGCAGTGAGTTGCAAAATCAGAGATCTCATCAAAAATCAAATTTCAGCATGTCTGTACTAAATATACTAACAAACAATAGGGAGTGTTAAGACCGAAATGAACCCAATAAAGACAAAATTGGATATGTTAGTCCTTACTGTCCATGGCGGGACACATTGACTGCAAAGTTAATTGAATAGAGGTTCATATTTGGAAACACTGCCGTTTTCTTCTTTTCGGTCAATTAAATGAGAACTACAGACCTGTGTTTATTAAATTGAGCTACCTATGGCAAATTTCAAATTACTCTTCTGGTGGATCACTGATAGTACCTTGGTTTGATGGGGGGCACTTCAATTCTCCAAATGATTTTGTTTTTAGTTTGTTAAAAAACAGAACATTCACAGCCCTATTTGCTAACAAAAGTGACCCCATTTTAAAAACACTGTTTGATTAGGTCACCCGTCTACTTTACTCTGTAACAAAAACAATTTGAACATGCAACATTTTGTTTTTCTAGTCGACAAAGTTTTGAAAAGGTATTAAGCTAGAGTTGCACAATTATTCAGCAAACTGCCATTTCTAAACATACAGAAAACTTATCTTAGAAATATCACTATACATAATCTTGCAGTACTCATGCCAGACATCAATTATTACTTTGAATCTACCAGCCGTCAATCATACCTTCACCTTTGCTCAGGGCCGTACGCAGGATTTATTTTTGGGTCGGGGGACTTCGAAAAGTGGACTTTTTTTTTTCGAAAAGTGACTTGTTTTGGTCAAGTGGAACTTAACCCCCCGATTAAGTGGTCCCTTTTTTGGAGTTTTTGAACATTTTATATCAAAAGTGGACTTTCGTGTCCAAAGTCTAAATTTTGGACCTTTTTATACAAAAAATTTCAGCAAAAAGTGGACTTTTTGCACCTTCTGTGGATTTGGGGGGTGCGACTGGCACGCCTGCGACGGCCTGCCCTTTGCTACTTGAAAGAAACTTTCCATTGAAATTGGATTGGATTTACATGTACATCATTTTATTTGAAGCATGCTTTAACTTAAAATGATTCCTCAAACTCTAAACTTACAATTTTTTTAAAAGCCACAAAATATACATCGAATGATCAGAGTATTATATTTTACAATCACCCATGATTTTTTAACCTTCTCTAGCAAATTATGTTCTCTAGGGACATCAGTTCGACATAACCTTAGCATCATGAAGATGATAAATCTCAATTTGAAAGAAATTGAGGGTATTCTGCCGATCTAACAGTCTGTCCTAATTTTGCTTTTAAAGTCCCTTCAAAAGAGTGAAAAAACTACACCCAACATATCTTGCAAACAAGAAAAAAAAAAAAATTTTTAAATAGTTGATGCTTATCTACTTGTATTTCCCTGAAGATAATCTAATGCATTAAGCTTGAAACTAATTCTCTCCTCATTATTATATAATCATTTGTACAGTCTTACAATGTTATGTTAATTAGAAGTTAATTATCTGCATATTTTAGTTTCGAGTGCATTGGCCAAAATTCAATGCACGCTATTGCTCGATTGACGGACCAAACAATCACAAGCCTACCCACGCAGGGGGCCGTTGCATTATGAGTCTGGTAAAACTGATGCAAGTGCATTGATTTTCGGCAAAAATGCAAGAGAAATAAAAATATGCAGATATTAACCAAATTCATAAACGTTTATTTGAGCGCAGACATTTTTAGACATAAAATGTGAACACGTCATAAAAATCCAAATGTGCCCAGTAAATGGTTCTAAGGAAAAGAGCCCATCCTCAATAAAAAAATTATCCAATGTCCCGAGTAAACGTTACGAACTCACGTGTACGCTCACTAACCTGCGCACCGTGCCAATGAAAATCAATGCATGATTTTTGGTCAATCAAGTTCTTCAATTAGAATAAAATTTTATGAATTACACATGATGAAACATGCATACAAGTGATATTTGGGAAGAGTTGAGTGTGAAAACCCATTTCAATCAAATAACTACCACACTTTTTCTAACCATTGTCTTGGCAGGCAAAAACCATGGCATATCCCTTTGACACATTTATTTGTTCATGGACTCCACACCATACACAAAATGTAGTGTTGGTGTGGGTAAAAGCACTGTAGACCTATAGAGGGCAGTATTCACAGTGCGAAATATTGCAGGCCAGAAGTGGGGATTTTATACTTCAGGAACATGACATTGCACATATTCTGCAGTCAAGTGGTATCTCATTAACAAACCCATTAACAAATACCACTCAGCACCACAAGGCTGCATTTGAAAATAACAAGTTGGTTGTTACAGATATGTTTGTCCACACTCGGACTCATTAAGACTATATTGATGGCCCCTTTCACAATCAGTGGTTGTAACTTTCAGTTTTGAAACTTCATGATGTGTATCTCACTTAATCAATGAGAATTTCAAAGATATTTGGCTGGATGTAACTATCCTGATATGGTGCTAGTCAAGCCAGCTTAAAAACCTCCTTATTTTTTCTTTTGGACTTTGGTTGGCTTGGCTATTTATGTGGTCAAAATAGGCACTTTTGGTTGTACCCCAAATTACATCTATTTTTCTCAAAGCCTGTACGTTTAACCCTGCATTGAATTCCCAGTTTTGTTTATTATTATTATAGACAAGTGTCCAACCTATAATGCTATTTTGGTTTCCACACTTTCTGCTTCTCATTTACGGAGACAGGTCGTTGCAATTCAGCGTTTCGGAGTTGACATTTTCCGTTAACAAATGATGCCTATTATACAAACTGTTACTCCTATTATTAATAAGACATTTCTCTGCTTTTGGGTTGCTATTGCAAACAACTACCAGTATGCCTTGCATTTAGTTGCAAAAGAATTTTGATCCTCGCCTCTTTAAGATTTGGTGCGTAACTTCAATTTCAATGTTAACTTTCCAGGTAACCTTTTCGTCACTTCCGCACAAATGGAACTATAGTGTTTATGTTTTAAAGAGAATACAATGCCCTGTTTTGAACTTCTTTTAATGTTGCAACATGCCTTAACATCTTACTTGAATTAAAGTTGTAAAAAATCACAAAACATTCACATTATACAACACGGTATTCTTTCCGTTAGCACCTGTCCACTCCGACAAAAAACATTGGTCACTCCGAAACAGTTAGTTAAACATTCTCAGCTACTTGCTAAAGAAATCTCTTGCTGCTGTTATCTCTGTTTTAGTGATTAGTAGTGATGTCATCATGATAGGATGGCCTACAAGGTGCTGCTCAAGTCAACTTTAAAATTTCCCTGAGACTGAAATTTTTGTCTCGGAGATGACATATTTGTGAACAATGTAAAATCTCTTTTTGGAGCTTGGAGGCTTACTGTGTTTGACTGGTGATGTTTTACCATTGGAAGAGAAACATATTCAAATGATAATGATGATTTATAAGACAAACACAGATGGAAATTGACTAATTACCAGTGTATTCGTGTTTATTGTTAACTTTTTGTGCCATTTGAATAGACATGCCAGACGGCATAAACATGTCTTTGTGACAGTAATGTGCCTGAATGTTGTGGTTTAACTAAATTATGATTTCCTTAAAGTCTCTTAAGATAATAAAATAGGTTATAGCTTTGGACCAAAAACACCCTGTGTGCATGTTTTAGAGAAAGTAACCCACTCTAATCATTGTTGTTGCGGACGGTGACATTTTTGTTTTAACATGCGTATATACAACATTATTGCAAGGGCCTTAGCTTGTGTTGCCAGTAATTATTGAAAGTAACAAGTTTTAACACAACAATCCTTTTCTTATACCAATTAGCACTACTCTGCTGGGTCATTCCATCCAAAACAAAAGAGAGAGTTCACGCATACATCTGAGTTTTTGCCATGACTTGCTAGGGGATTAAATTCTAAGCGGAGATCACCAACAGAAAACCCATATACTCCATACTCGTTCATAGAAATGGTTCATCAAAGTTCACCAATCTGAGCAAAATCAGTCATTTTGCATTTTGCAATAAAACAAAGTCTCATTTAACAAAGGTAACAAAAATCTTAAGCAATAAATCAGCCACAGGGCTACATAATGTATTTACCCCATGATTGTAAACTGAGAAAGACAGAAAGGAAGAAAACAAGGGAATGAACTTGCATTTTTCTTTATAATTCTCCTTGTACTGTGAAAATTAAATTTCCTTTTCAGGGGCACCACACGGCAGGGACCAATGCTGCTGTAGGATCTTAAAATACTCAAATGTATTGCCCCTATGTCAGTAATTTCACTGACCCCCATAGAAATGATAAATGCCTTAGACCTAAGTTTTGATATTATTGCTTTAATGTTTGACACTTAATTTGAGATTGACTCCCAAATTGTGGAACTATGGAATTCTACCTTTTATGAAATTATGCTGGTGCCTACCAATGTATGTACAGGCTAAAAAAATGTACCATGTGAAAGGAGTCCCCACTAACATTAGTTCCAAACATACTGACGGACGATGCCTAATGAGAGCATGACCAGAGACCTCTAGTTTTCTTGCATGAGTTTATATACGTAAAAGATGTTAATTTGGATTTCTTAAAGTATGTTGTAATTTGTTGTGTTGTTGCTTATATTTAAAGGTGTAGATGATTACATTTCAGGTGACAACAAAAATGGAAACTTTGACTATTTAAGTCTGCAAGTAAAGCAGACCAAATGACGTTGTAATGCAAAGGTCTGTTGACAACTACAATGTAGTGCAAAATTGAGCACCCAACAATTTTGATTGTAAGAAATGCCCCTCATCCAATGTGTGAAAGAATTTTCCATTTTTGGGGGACACCCACAGCTATTGATCCATGCTGCTAAGGGTCTCTAAATGCTTCAAATGTATTACTGCATGTTTGTGCTTCATCATAAAGCGCAAAAAATTCTAAATTTTTATGCCCTCCTTTTAAATCTAAAAGTTAGGTTACCCTTCTTAATTAAGGTGGCTCTGAATAAAAAAGGTAGAGTCATCTATAAAAAATAACCTGAAACTGAAAATATCAAAAAAACAACAAATTAAAAAAACAATTGATATATTTTTTTCATCAGAGGGAAGTAGACTTTACACTAAATATAATCTATCTAGACTTTACATGTGTATTATAAATGCTAAAGGGTATTGTATTTTGGCCCACCAAATGCATAGTGCCAGAATTTATTTACAACAGTTACAAGTTTACATATCCCTATTCATATATCATGATCTGGACCTAAAATAGAAATAAAAACTCCTTTTTTCAACAAATTACAGTGATAGTCTGGAGTATCACTAATGCAATATAAAGTTCAAGATATATGTGAAGTTATAGTATGACTCTGGCATGATCTTTTTAATACTGTACCAAAATACTGCACCTAGCCGTTTAATATAGCGGAGGGAAAAAATGCATTTGAAGCAATGCAAATATTACAATACACTTCTTCTTAAGTGTACTGTATCAGAGCAAAAGAATTAGAAATCTACTCAAGAGTAACTGGTCACCACAAAAATAAAAAAAGAAAGTTGGGGAGGGAGGTTTATGAGGGGTAATTTAGTGGTACTTTAGGGTTACCAACCTTGTGAGAGGGCATTTAATTTCTTCCTCCGGTAATACAATCATGCCGGAAGGTTTCATTTAAAAACTCTTCAGCACAAATATTTCATGCTAGTGATCCCTTAGGAAAAGTAAAGGGGGACCCCATTGAAGCTTTAGTTCAGGTATTATGTAACATAATCACTTGATCAATGGGCGTGGCCACTTATCAACAAATGAAGCAGGTCTATGCGCTGGAATGTTTTAGAATTCAGCAGGGGTCTAATTGAATGGCATTATATTGTTTTGATTCCAACCCAAATGACGAATTTTGCTCAGTCATAAACTTTGACAGCCTGCTATAAGATAGAACATACATCCGATTTTTTTTGTGATTGTGACCTTGGAAATCAGAAAGCTAGCTGTATGGGCAAAATGAAAAAGCCCAAAATCAAGATGGGAACTCCCAGTTTTGGCATGGAAGACCCCCCCCCCCCCCCCGGGGGCTAGATCTTTTTTTCTTTTAATTTGTTCACACTTGTAGCAACACACTCCCATCTTTCCGACAACACCACGTGCTATGAAGGGCCATCATGCTTATGATTAAAATAAGACTCCAACACAAACTGGGAAATCAGAAATTGAACCATTATGCCACGGAGCTTGAAAATGGAAACAAAAAAAATAAAAAAGACACGGTAAAATATAACAAATTAGTGTCTAATGGTTCTTGCACATGAGAATAATGAACCGTGCGTCATGGGGTTAACAGTAAAGGTTGCCTCCAAAATGATATGGTTGCACAAATCATGGCCAGAAATAAAGGAGGGAAGGGGGGGGGCAACGCAAAAAGGCCCAGCCCTGCAGGCCAAACCACACTAAAACTAAATAACCTACAACAGCTCTTATAAATTAGTTTTTCTCACGCCAAATCCCAACCCCAAAACGACCATTACAACTTAATACACCCAACCCACCCCCCCTACAAATCCCAAGAACCCTTATATTCAAAAAATCAGTATTTGAAAAAAAAATAAAAAACAAAAGCATATACACTCAATATAACACCCACAAAAACACCCCCAACAAAGTTTAAAAAAAAACAAAAACTATTCATGGCCATGTGTTAATGCCTAAAAAAATAATTGTTTGATTGGCGTTAACATAGAAAAAACAATAGGGTAGGGTAAGTAGGGTCGGATTTTTTTTTATGTTTCACATCCCAGAACACAAAATATATGACAAAATACAAAAAAAAGGGCACATCTTCACTTTTTCTGTAACACATTCTTTTTTTTAATTTAAAATTTCATCTATTTTAATCAAGTTTGATGATTTTTTATGCCATGTCTGTTTAGTTAAAACAATGCTCCAGAAGTGAGCACACCAAGTGCATTTTTCTTATTTTGGATATCTAACAGCACATGTTCAAAGACCATAGGTTGGCCTGCAAACCTCTGTAAATACAAGTGTCCTCTGCTTTCTTTGGTCAACTAAGGAATTCTTCATCGTTGTTACAAATAGATGAATAAGCTGTTAAAAATGCAAATTAAACAGCTCTGTGTTTATTATAAACACAGGTCTTGAAAAACAATTTGTAACATCTTGCTCATTTCGAAGACGACTGTTGTTATTGCAAGTTCTAGAGATTTTATACATTGAAAATCTTTCTTTGACAAAAGTTGAATTTGTTGCAGGAGAAGTACCATTTGAAGAACTTTGACACAATGGAGTCTCATGTGGCACATTGTAATTTTTTACAAAAAATGAGTTCACCATGCAACTAGATTATTATTAGTAAGTATTTCACCTATTAGATATTTTGTTGTTGTGACACCTTTGTGAAGTTTATTTGTATCTCCTTATAATTAGAATGAATGAATTATGTTGTTGCAATTGAAAAATTGAGGTAGTTTCTCATTATTATCAACAAATGATCAGGGGGTTTGCAAGCCAAAAGCTGTTGTTGGATCCAATCCAACAGGTTTGTTAAAGATAATACTCACGTGTTTGTTCCTGCTATTACCAATTCCTTAATATGTCTTGTATTCAGAGAGTCGAGGAGACTGTTTCCTGATGATTTAAAGCATGCACCTAATCAGCCCTGTTTTAAAGAAAATCTCACTTGATTCCAACATCCTTAAACACTATCGTTCCAGTGTCAAACCATTAAGTTCTTGTCCAAAGTTATTGAAAGGCATGTCGTGTAACATAACATAACACATCACATGCATGAGAATAATCTGGGTGTGTGACCCTTACAGTCTGCTTATGTGAGCACATTAGCACAAGAGAGGACGGCTTGGGAAAAGGGGTTAAATTGACAAATGGACTGCGCCTCCATCACACAGCAAGGAGGTCTTGGTGCTTCTAGACCTGAGCGCCGCTTTGATACGGTGACACACAGTATTATCTTTGATAGTTTTGGAAACAGGAAATTGGTGTTCGTGGCATGCTCTAAGATGGATCAAGTTATATTTCTGCAATCGCACTACCAGTATTTGCATAAATGGATTTCAATCTGGCCCAAATCAACTCTCCATTATGGACTGCCTCAGGGTTCTATCATAGGCCCCCTATCATTTTCTATTTACACAACAAAAAAAACAAACACAACACCGTCCCCATCGGTCGATTATTGCAGGCCATGGCTGATCCATTTTTAACGCTGACGATCTCAGCTTTACCCCAGTTTTGATCCCATCCTTCAAAGCACTCTTACCATCCATTGATCAAGCTCTCTTTAGAACTGTCCTGTTTGCATTAATGATTATACAATCCTGGATGACACAAAAATAATGCTGAAACTAAACCGTGACAAGACTGAATTTTTTGTTGCTTTATCACCACACAACAAACGTCGCATGCCTAAGGTTAAACTTCAGATTGGGCCTGTACCATTACACTTTTCCGATACAGTTAGGAACCTGGGTATAATTTTTTTGACACCAACATGACCATGGCTAACCAGATTTCCATCTTTGTCCACGCAACTTAACTTTCCCTCTTCGGAATATTTCACGTATCCGCCGTTCCCCTCGATTTTATTCAGCAATGATGTTGTACGCTCCCTAGTACTCTCTCGTTTGGACTAATGGTAATATTACTCTTAATGGGTTCCAACACATCAACATATCTCGCCTTCAAACTCTTCAGAACTGGGCTTGTAAATTTATTTTTAAATCTGGGCACACGTGACCATGTTACTATTGCTTAAGCAAGCTCCACTGTTTACCAGGTTAAGACAGAACTTCTCATCAAAATCATGGTGTAAAAATGTATGTTCAATTCAAGTGTCTCGCCCGGATTGGCTCCTGAGTAATTTAACATCCTTGCTTGAATTATACAAACTGGTCGCGAGGGCTTAAGATCTCTCAGGAGACCTACACTAACTCTATGTACCTAAAACTCATCATCGTTCACTCCAATCTGGCTGGACTGCCGAAATCAGAGGCCTTTTCTATAATGCGCCCAAACTGTGGAATGACCTTCCATCTCATGTCGTGTCTTTTCCTCTCACTTGGCCGTCTTCAAAAGGACTAAAGACTCATCTTTTTTGCACACCTGTGTAAGTTTCGCTTGTTCATGTTTCTATATCCATTTTTTTCACTTGCTTCTGTATTTGAACTGTGCTTGTGTTGCATGAATTTTGCGCTGTGATCTTTTGAAATGGCGCCTTATAAAAGCGCCTGATATGTATGTAGGTAGTAGTAAGCCTGGTAACATCTTGTCACTTCCAAACAATGTTAACAATGTTAACGGTCACCTCCGAAACGACTACAAGTTTAAAACTTCAACTTTGTTAAGAATTTTACAGATGTTTTCTTTGCTGCAATTTGTGGTCAGGAATAACCATCATTGAAGAATTAGTACAGGGAGCCTGATGGGGGGATTGGCTCATGAAAACATTTTAAAAATTAAAAATAGTGCTGATATGAATTATTCCCATCAAACTTTTTGCTCTTTCCCTTCCTATATTTTTGAAATTCACAACCAAGGACGAGTCCAAAAGCAGTGTAAATTTTGAACTACATATCTTTTTGAATTAGATAGTATCTCTTTTGATGACAATTATGTTACCGTTTGGAAAAATTGATTTTAACAAAAAAATGATTTTGCTCAAATTTACCTAATATTCCACAATATTTCCAAAATTACACATATTTTTGGCAAATAGATTAAGCTCCAACACAGAATAATTCAATTTGATCACGTTGTGAGTACTTTTTTAAGTGAAAATAACAAATAAAGTACTATTCTAAATTGTGACCCAAGGGTACAAAAGTTAAACAACACCACTGGAATTGTGAAAATGACCATATGTATTATGTCTTTGGTTACACCGAAAATAGCCTACGTACTTTGTCCCGAACATTTTTTAACTTCCCAAAAATATCAGTTGCATCCCTTGAAGACTCACTATCACTATGATTATGATCAGCCCCTAGTCAGGGAAGGAGGGGGCTGTTACCCCTCCAACTAAAGAAACAGCAAAAAATTAAATTTCACCCCCCCCCCCCAAAAATAGACTTTGTAGGATGTCCTCAAAAAATTACTCCATATTGGGGTCAAAATGACCCTTACACACAGTTCTTCAGCCAATTCATGATACGGTTCTGAAAAAATCTTAACCACCCACATTTCAAAAAATCTGGCACCCCCCCCCCCCCCAAAAAAAAAAAATGGCTATAGGCCTCATTTAGGATCCAGTTCTATTTCCACCTTGTATCTCTCTTTTATTTTTTCTTTTAATTTTTCTTAAAATTGAGTGCTCTATTTTTCTGTATAGTACTGGGAGCAGACATATCAAATTCTACAACATACAAATAGAAAAAAACTACACAACAGAATCAGAATAATATTTACACTTTAGTTTACAATCACAACATTCATATTAAAAAAGATACATTGTATACCGCAGTAAAACAATACTGCTATTTTCAGTGGAGGTATTTTGGTTCCATTTTTCAAATGTCATTCTGACCTGTACATGTCAAATATTTCTCAAAGACTGGTTAAAGAGTTCAAAGATACGTTTCCTAAAGCGAAAGGTCAATACTGATACCAATGGCAACCAAAACCAAATTTAAGAGTGTTCCGATGCATAAGCTCAAAATAAATGCTGTCCGCCACAAGATGGGCGTAAATCGGCATTCAGAAAACTGTTTTGAGACTTGGACATCACAAATTTAAAGGCATGTATGTTCCTCCAAACATCACGCAGAATGCCAAAACATGATGGTTCCAAGATGCCCGATAAGACAATTTTTTTGTAACCCCACCACTTTTTGAGACCCTTGGATGCAACTTTGCTAAAGCTCTTTGAAGATGAAATGAAGATCCTAAGTACATGTGCATTTTTACCAGAAATTTGCTTCGAATTCTGTCAGGGTTACTAGCTCCATTTTCCAGGCCAATTTGCTGTGTATTCTACCAGCTCTATGAATTTTCCGGCTCTCGAAAACCAAGAATAATTTATGATAAATACTCTCAGACACTAGGTCCGGTATTCCAGAAGGCTCTATTATACTCCGGGGTTTATTAGGGCACAGTAATGTTTCTGTGGAATAGCGTTGCAAAACATCTGTAATTTTAAGAGACAGAGCCAAAAATTCTATACCTTAACTTTTAGGGAGACATTTTGGGATGCTTGGATAGCCATGCAACTCTTCATTAATACTGGGTTGGGGGGTTGGGGCTTAAATAGTTGAACAAATAAAAAAAAACAATATTTTCCCTCTACAAGTGTTAAGTGTTGACTTAACGAATCACTGCAATAAGAAACCATTTAAAGGCAAGCAAAATGTCACCTACAATAAAAAAAAATAATATTTCCAACTTCACAGGCACTTGGATGGACAGTCATCAAGTGTTGGGGAAACAGAACTAATTAAGCCTAAACCCAAATATGTTTACCACTGTTTTCCAAAAACTGAAAAAATGGACAAGAGGTCATAATCAAAGAAACAAAAGTTGTTCATTTTCTCCATTTGTAGCAGACCTTGCAACTACCAGTTATCTTCCTGCGAGCCTAAAACAGGAGAAATCCAAGGAGTGCTCACATACGCCTGGCATAAGAGACTGGCTGTTGGGTCTTGTAATACTAGGTAGTCATATATAACCTGTGACAGAAAACAGTAAATCACGAGTGGATTACTGATTATTTTTTCTCCAAACATGTTAGTGTGCAATGAGTTACATCCGTTCATCATTTGCATTTAAAATTCAAAACACCAACTTAATTCAGGCAAACATACTTTCCATAATATGAGCAACTAAAACAGGAACAGTCTTTTGCAGGCCCGTAGCCAGATTTTTTCTGGGGGGGTGCGACTTTTTTCACAATAGAGGGGTTTAATTTGACAAAGTGACTTTTGTCATAATATTGCCCTTTTTTTGAATCAAACAATGCCTAACCCCTCTTTTTTCTGAGCTCGCTTCGCTCGCACACATCATTTTTGGTAGACTTTTTTAGAATTTTGGAGATTTGGGTGGTAACATCGCACCCCCCCTGTCTACGGCCCTGGTCTTTTGCAGTTTCTGCTGTAACATAATCCAATGACTGAGTCTATACACATTTGTAAATTTTTCCTATCCATATTGTTTTAGAATATTTTGCTCTAGTACTGCAGGTATCGTTGTATTTTTTACTCTGTCCAGCTCAAAGTCAAAGGTCAGCGATGCGGGATGTAATACATTGTACCAGACTTTCAGCGTCACGCGTCAGCAAGTAAAAGCCCCACTGCCAACGAAAGGCGGCAACTAGGTTATACGTGTGCATCGGCACTTCATACTTCAGACAATACAAGTAATATTTCATTATATTATATTCTTGTATTCCAATTATCTGCATTTTGCCCTACAATGTTTGAAAGTGACACAGGGCCTCCTTGGAAATCAGTGCTCTTGTCACTGAAAGGGCTTCCCTGCCTATCGACAACTTTAAACAAATTCAATTGATGCGTGATCATATATGTAAATGACGTCACTTTTTCACTTTATAAAAACGACACTTCTTATACACGCAAGTTTCCGAGGTAGCTCTTTTTTCTCGACCTAAAATAACCATCACAAAAGAACACCCTCTCGACTGTGTATCCTCATGAATCAGCTTAATAACGATACGGTGGGGCCTATATAGTCTACAGTCAACTTGCTCAGAAGTCTAACCAACCACATCAGCCAATCCGACTACAAGCTGGTGCTATGGCTAGACCTGATTCAAAAAGCATCGACCCGCACTTCCGTGTTTTCGCATGATAGAGCCTCCCTTTTTGAGAAGCCAAGGGCCGTTCTTTTCTTTTTCTGCAATAGTTGGCAATGGTGTTTGTAACCCACCACGCCTTTTATATTTAACCCACCCTTTTTTATTAAAACAACACCCTTTATATTGACAAGTAATACCCACTCTTTTTATAATTCATTGGAAATTCTCAGCTGTCCACACCATTGTTTCTTTTCAACCATTATGTGTAGATAACGTACAGAGTAAGATCATTTTCTAATTTTTTGTTTGTCAATTAAAATCCACTTTGCCCACAAAAATGCATTTTTATTAAGGGGAACTAACTGTTGATGTTTATGGACACTTTTTATTTTCAAATTTGGGATGCATCATGGCAAACATGATTGCACAGATAGTAATTTGCATTTTATTATCAGAACCCCCCTTTTATTTCGGGCAACAGGTCTCTTTCATAAGTTGGCTGTCAAAAATTGGAGATTATTACACGTTTCAAATTTTTTTGGTTCAAAGTAAATATTTCCAGGAGACTGAAAGTCCCATCTCATTTGAGTGGATAATAGCCGAAGTTCGTTTAACAATTGTCCAAGTATGGTCAGGGTGGAGGCCGGTGGAGGAGCAGTCGGTGGAGGACATCCCCTAACTTGTGCACATAAAAAACTGAAATACACTCAAATTTCGACCTTTGGTACCTGAAAAAGTACTCACAGTAAGGAAATAATTCTTTTCATAAGCTTGTTAATACCTAAAGATGCTATTCTGCAAAGAAACCCATACATTTATCATACAGGGTGAGGCAAATCAAATACCGGGTGAAAAAAGTACCGTTTGTGCCATAATTTCTAAATCTGTTGTGTTACAATCGGTAAAACATGTCTAATCTTGTGTTGTACATGCTTGAGCGTTTGTTTTGCACTGGTCAGTTTTAAAACAAGAAAAATATTTGATATGATAGATAATATATACAAGGGTGGTTCAAATTGTATAGGGTGGATGTATTTTCATGACATTTTTTTTTTTGTGTATTTTCATCTTCATCATGCGTATCAGTCACACTCAATGCTTTATTTGTACCTTTAGCATATTTTAGAAAGTGTGAATATGGGTGTTTAATGCATGTAGGACAAATTATGCCTTATAAATCATGTATATTCAGAAAATTTTTTCCTGTGTGTATGTGCAGGACCCTATTTTAAATGTGAGGAAATAGCAAGGATTGCCTGCCATTTTTATCACCACACCCTATATGAAATTTTATGAACTAAATGCTGGTTTTAGAATCGCTTACACTACATTACTTCTGGCTACAACACTTTTTACTAATATTTATTAGTTCAACTTCCATAGCATTAAGACAATTGAGCACCAATGTTTCGCTCTTAACAGGGTAATTTTATATTTCTGATCCACACCCGGTATATCAAAATTACAAAGAGTAATGGTTATTATGTTTTTAAAGCAACTTGCTTCCATTACCAATGACCAGGAAAAGATTTACTTACTCGAAATAGTATAAAAATCTTTATACATGTCTTTTAAACACTTAAAAATAGCATAATTTTTGACCACCTCTGTATATTTATAACCCAGGGGATTGTGAACTCTTTCTTCCTTGCTTCTTTGAAGGGACTAAGCAATACCTTTCTGAATCCATATTTATTTTGTCTCATTCATTCAGAAAAGGAAACCACCCAGTTCACCATGACAAAAAAAGTCAACTTTTTTGTGGTTCACCCTGTATATTTCTTACCACCCTGTATACCAAGGTGTACTTAGCTGTTTTGGGCATCGTTGTAATATGCTTTTCAAAAATGTTTACTTTTAATGTCTAGAACGGGTGTGGTGTATTGATTAATGTAATACTCTGTTGACTGAAAAAAAAAAGGCACAATATTTGGTTATTTTCTAACAGTAATAGTTTCTTTAGGAGGCCACGTATGAAGCGACCAACACCCTTTTACGAAACCACCCTTTATAATAAATAGCAATAAAATACAGTAATCCCATCCCCACCCTTTCCCACTTTTTTAGAATTTTTGAAACCACCCACCTTTCTAAAAGGGGGGCCGTTGTTACCAAAGGTGTTCTGACAGTTACTTAACCCTGTATTTATGTGCAAGTTTTTACATCTTATGTACACAGCTAAGCTAAATTTAAAAAAAAATGATCCCAAAGGGAAACTTTCATAATTATACTTTTTTTTTGATCTATATACTGTATAGACACATCACAAACAGAGCAATGCTGAAGATTTTGCGCCACCCTATCAACTCCAAAAGCACGATGAGCTCCAAAGAAGACCTCCTCGACAGCCCACAGCGCCCTCAACATATCAGCAGCAATTTCGAACCAACATATTTTAGAGGGAACACCGATGTAAACCGGCTGAACTGTATTCTACAAACAAAAAAATAAATGAAACATTGCTGATCAGTACATTAGGCTCTAATCTCATCTATTGATTGGGAGGTTATTTGACAGGAATTTCACTTACCGTACATCTTTTCACAAGAGTAACTTCACTCTGGAGGCAAATTCTCAAGTAATTCAAATTGAAGAGTGAACCTTACTCAGTCGTATTTGCTTTTCATTAGGGCTTGTTTTTTTTGTATTCTATTACATGTATACCTTTCATCAAACAACATGAATCATAAATTTTTTTTGCCTCGGTCCGAAAAAAATGTGCAGTGCCCTCTTATTTCATGTCCTTAAATTTTGTGGTGGGTGGATTTGATTTGACATATATTGACTCAAAAGCATTACCTGCAAAAGGGGTAATTTGTATTAGAGGGATTTTCTGCTCATTTTCTCCCACCACAAAATTTCAGGGACATGACACAAAACGGCGACTTTTTTTTTTCTTGGACCCGGGGCAAAAAATGTTGTCATTAAATTTTAGGATCTAAAGAAACTGAACACCTGGAATGTTTGAACATGAGCTTATTTCTAGCTCCATGGTTTGACTGTAGTGTGGTATGATCCGGTGGGGTGATCGGTAGTAGGGGAGATTTTCTGATCACCAATATCCAATCCGATCCGACTGACACTGGTTACATACCTATCATATCAGTACATCATTAACACTTGTTACTGTAAATGCCTTCACCTTAAGTCCATCACGAATAAATTTTGGGAACAATTATTTTTTTGTGGCATATTCAGCTTCACCAGAGGGTTTTTTGAATCATCCCTATGCATAGCAAGGTGCCTATACCGCACTGTACTTAACACATTCAGTACTT
>JAMKCH010061019.1:0-62242 GCA_023653785.1 Ophioderma brevispina
CAGTGTTATGCAGCAGGTGTTTGTTGTCCAGCAGGGCCTTATTCACTAGTTTGTGCGTGTGGTGTTCTCTCCGAAGTACTGCAGGTGCAATGACTGAAAGCACTGGTAGAAATTCAGATGGAGTAGGACGAAGGCAACCAGTAATGGTTCTCAAGGTCTCGTTGAGTACTGTGTCCAGCTTCTTTGTATGAGAGCTGTTGCACCATGCTGGGGCGGCATATTCAGCAGTGCTGTAGACCAGAGCCAAGGCGGTGGTTCGTAGAGTCGTTGGGCTGTCACCCCATGAGCGTTCAGCAAGTCGACACAGGGGGTTATTCCTCGAAGATACCTTGGCGCATACGGACTCGAGGTGCTACCGGTAAGTAAGGTGCCGGTCAAGCTTACTGTATTGATTGAAGCATACAACCTCTCAGAACAAATGGAATCGTCGACACGCCCCAAAAACTTTCAATGAACTGACAGGAATAAAAAATATCCTACTATAGTATGTTTTAAGGATGAAGTATATGGCTATGAGAAGGTATAAGAACCGCTCAAATTTTAGTCGCATTGTTATTAAGTTTGTTATAAACATGACGATCATGCCGTTTTTCTTGTCAATAGAAATGTCAAAGTAACTTCTAGGTCCCGATTACAATTTAGAGATGCAAATAACAGATCTTTTTAAGAAAAAAAATCTAATCTAAGCTGTAATTTTACAAATGAATAGAAAATGTAAATGAAGATTCACAATAGTTGTGCTTGGGAGGTTCAGTAATCACTCGTGCATAACTACAAACATAGACGGAACATTTCCGCTCAAGTCGCGAGAAATGCCTGTTTCTATGTAAAGATCATGCCACCGAGAGAGTTGCAATCAAATCATTTTGCCTTTGCTTATGTGGTTGTTTACCGCCCCACTACATATCTATATTTTATCATGTAACCTCTTTATGCTCAAGGATTCTGTGGCAAAGTTTCGCAAGGGGACCCGTCCTTTTTTTCGAAAATGTTACGTTATGCTGTTTTGCTTTTGTACTTGTTAACCTTTTATTATCTATGCGGTAAACGCTTCGGTCGTCGGTCACTAACTTTACTATCGTTTTAGGTGAGCTACGTTTCTATCCGTCCTAACCACAAACATTTGAGTATTATCCCATACCGTGGTTGGGTGGAATTATGAAAATTACTGTCCCGATGTGTTGGATAATGGGACTACCACCACCCCCCCCCGCCCCCACCCCTCCCCCCCCCCCCCCGCGAGACGTGGTCGAGGGAGGCAGTTCTACTATCCAACACTTTCTCGAAATTAACCATATTTTTCAGTGTGTAATTTGTGTTACGATCCCTCATAATATTTTCCAAGATACCGTATAATAAAAAATGGAAGCGTCTACCACGTCTAAAGCGACATGCTAGTTCTCTGGTCAATTAGTCACTTGCTTATAAGGCTGAGAACTTACTAAGTAAGCCTCTATATATCAAACAAACTATCTTTAAAAGCACACCTGATTTTCATCTAAAAAACCACAGCCCAGCTATATAAAAACAAATCTCAGCTAGTCTCGTATGTACATTCTATACCGTACTTAGGATCTAGGCTGGTAGCCATAGGAAATCTCTTTCTTTTTCACCCTGCATTTCACTGCATAGATGTAAAAATCCTGGGTCACACAGAATGCAAAAAGATCCTGATGGCTTACTTGACCACTTGTTTTGATTGATAAAGTGAATTAGGCTCAATTTTGCTTCACAAACATACAACAACGATGTGAAAGCAACGCCATTTTGCCTGTGATGATCAGTTCATGGCCCACTGAATACAGCGCGTTCGCGTAATTCTCCACGCTAAGCTGGTGAACTTTGACGCGTGGCGAGTATTAGAGTTGCGGTATTAGGGTGGGGCGGGAAGTAGGCAAAATAAGACACTGGTAACCTAGTGGATGTGACCAATGAAATTTTTGGGGTTCCCCCCCCCCCGAAAAAAAAAAAACTTCCCTAATAAATATTCATGAGGTAAATAGGAAAACGTATTACGGTCGGTGACTTGTTCACGATCACACAAACATGTAAGTAAGGCGTTTTTGAGAGGTTCTCAGTGCTACGTTTACGTGTGAAGAAAAGCTAAATAATCTCCCTTAGGTAATTTAACATTAATGATAATTTAATTTGTCAAAGATGCAGTCAAAACGAATTTTCAGTATTGACGCACAGTCGGGTTCTGAAAAAACCCTAGGGAACTCCTTATCGCTGACCTTAAATCAACAAGTTTGTGAAATTGGACGCTGAATGCTCTCGAATTCACGAAGTGTGTGACTCGCATATTATGTTAGAAAAAACTGCGGCATGAGCTTATAAAGTTTTTTAGTTTTATCAAATATAGCCTAATGATGTTTTAATTGTTTGTTTTTTTGTTAGTGGCGTCATTGTGATGATAATTGGCCACCAAGGGTAGTCATGGAAAGAGGTGGACTATAGCCATCCATTGGGTGCTAATATCATAAGTATCTGGTGCTTAATTAGAGTTCTCAAAGGTGGTAAAGGGTGTTGCAAAAACGGTTTTGGTAAGACGAGGGTTAACACACAACTGGATTTTTTTTACTTTGCTCAAATGCTGAAAGCAGCTTCTCTAACACAGATGAGTGTATTTTCAGTTTGATTAGTCCGGCTTTCATGATTCGAATTTCTTATGAAAGGTTCCAGTATGCCAAGTTTACTATTAAACCAACAAACAGGATGCCATTGCTTTTATGATGAAACAAAAAAGGTAAGACAGCCTGTATAAAGGCGTCAAACAAGTATTACCTTCACCTTAATGTGATTCTTGGCTTTTCAATGTGACAACCATTCTAAGGAGACAGGTGCAAAATACACATTCCTGGCAACTCACAAATATAAAAAACAGGTACGCTGCAATTTATTCTAGTTCAAGTGACACCAAAATGTATATCATTCATCATTGAGTGTGCATCGTTTAAGAGAACTTAACCTATACTGGTGAAAAGGAATGATAGTGTGTGGCAAGGGAACTTTATCAATGTCTATGATATTATCAACTAAAGGTTAGTATATGCACAGTCAGGACAAGCCCTTTTACTTTATTGATCATAATCTCAACTACGAATGCTGGGGTGAAAATATAAACAGGAAATATGTGCTGCTTGTAGCTGTTATCATGAAATTTAATTAGGGACAGAAATATAGAACATACACTCATCACGTTTGAATTCGAAAGATTACTGTTTTGTAATCAGTGCGTTTAAATGAGGTCTTTTCACTTAAAACGCTTTTGAGACACCTTGCATTTTAAAGTAAATTTTGTAACAGACATTAAAAGTCTAGTTCCTGTGGGATTATCAAGTTGTGCGTTCGTCGTGTTATTTTAATCGTAACTGACAAAGTGAACAGGTGCAATGATACTGTTAGGTCACGCTAAGTGAAGTGGAAGAGACGCGTGTACCTTCAGATGGACGAAGCATGAAGGAAAAAGTTATCTCTGAAAACGTTGTATTTAACAACTTAATACAGAATACCCTAATTTTGTCGCGTCAATTTATTGCGTACTTGTGCGTTTGCGATCAGGCTGCCAGTATGCAATGACATAAAAAGCTGCGTTCTATATGAGCCCCAAAATGGGGGGAATGGGAATTTAGGTGACAACTGCCATTTGAAAGACAATAGTTAATAATAATAAGACCATGAAGTCACTGATCAGAATGACAAGAACACATGTGATATCGCAATTCTATCTTCAACAAAACGCTTGATGTAATTCTACATCAAAAGACTTTAGACCCTTCGTATTTACGGTATCCACAAGAAAAAACCTTGCATAGATCCAGTCTGTGCTCTCTTGTTACCATCAAAATAACATTGGTAAAACAAATCAGGCTGGTTTCTAGTTCCAAATGGGATTTTACAAGGCAGAGTGTCTGGCACACAATCACTGTTCAATCTGTATTTTTTTAATATAATAGAAACAGTAGCAAGAAGTACTGGAATAAGGTGAATGCCCTCAATGACAAAACAACCAGGGTCAATATACCTGCGCTAGCTGAAAGATCAGAGCCATATCGATTCTACGGCGCAGGAGAAGGATGAAAACTAGACCAGACCTTGCCAAGAAATGCCAGCGTAATAAGAATGCAGACAAACAGCTCCAGAATTGCAAAGGACAATCACCAAACTAACATTGAACTACGCCCTCTTCTATTATGTCAGCCATGTTTCATAAAAAGATAATATCAAAGGATTGAAAGGATGTTCTGCTGACAACGGAAGTCGTCTCATCCTTATATACAGTGTGAGTCAAAAACCTACAGAAGAGTTTTCTTCAAAGGTTAAACATTATTTTTGCTTGAATGTTTGCTGGTTTTTTACGCAGGGATAAACATGCTATCAGAAGATATTAATTTGGTGTCTTTTTGGACTTTGGGTTCAGAACTATGTCAATTTTGCGGAGAGAACCATAAAAATCCTGTTTGGCCGTTTTCAGCCATACAATGCGGAGAGACTGACACCGACGTATATACCATAACACATTATAGCAGACCTCCACATGCAATTTAAGATGGTATCAATTTCAATCATCTCCGCAAAAACATATCAGTTTTAATAAAATGGTCTATTTGTGTACATAATTATAAGTAAAATATCTTCACAAATTAAATTACCTTTGTTCAATCATAAACAGTCAGTTATTGAAAATCACTCCATATCAGAGATTTTGTTTACATCTCTAAGGTAATTATTTTGCACAAATACAGTATACTCAGCGTCCATAAATTACGAGAAAAAATAAAGCTGAAGTTTTCTGTAAATTGGAATTAAAACTTAAAATTCAAAATCGTACTGTTTTTTTTTTTTTTTTTGTTTTTTTTTTGTTTTTTTTTTTTTTTTTTGGTTTCACTTTGGCTCCCAAGTTTCGTTGAATGTAAAACCATGAATCTCTGTCTGAACCGAAGTAAGCTCTGGTCTTACACCAGCTATCTTGACTTTCTTATTTGGGCAATTGCAAATTTTTTCACTCAGCCAGTTTTCTTTGTAACTCCGGGTTATTATTTTTATAACCCTTCATTAATCCCCATGCACCTTCTATGTTTAACCCAAATTGCTGTTCAATGTTTTTTATCAAATCACTGCTAAAAACCATGCTACTCTATGTAACGATGCATCTTGTTGGCTCAAAATCGGCCAAACAGGATTTTTTAAGTCTCTCAGTAAAATAGGCATAACTTCTTCCTCCAAAGTCCAAATGACACCAAATGAACGTTTTCTGAAAGCCTATTTATCCGTCTTTATAACCAAGGCAAACTTGGCAAATAATCGTACTATTTTAATTATTTTTTATTCTGAATGTAGGGTTTTTATTGACTCACACTGTATTTCCAGTAAACAAGGGGGATTGAAAATCCAACACCATCCCTGTATTGCCCCATCCCCTTACTTAGTAAGTAGTCACAAGTTATGAAACAATGGTAGGGACTCAGATTCAGAAGTACCTGTTGCAGCGCCATCTTATAGACAGACAGCTTGGATTCAGACCTCAACATAGCACAGCTGACATCTATTACCACCACCTAAACTCTCTCTCTCTCTCTCTCTCTCTCAAATGATCTAATGCTCTAGACACAAGATATATTTTTATTGCCCCGGACATCGAGGTTGATTTAGGAACAGAACAGGATGACATAATGGTCTCTGTTCCAATTTGAAAAACAAGGCAAGGGAGTTTTCTAACCAAGCTACTGACCTGGATTGCAAGCTATCTGGGTAGTATTTATCTACTCTGTTCATCAATGCTTCTGTTTTCATTGCTCCATTTAGGACCACTGCTATACTCTGTCTTCATTGACGATCTGAGAGATGAGTGTGAGAACACCTTACATCTCAATCCTATTCTGCAAAATCAGTATAGATGATGATAGCAGGGCTGCAACTATAAACTTAAATAGAGACCTGGGGCCCGTTTCACAAAGATTTACGATCGATTGTAATCAAGCGTAACTCGATCAAGCGTAAGTTTGAACTTACAATCAAGTTCAAACTTACGCTTGATCGAGGTTACGCTCGAAAAATCAAACTTACAATTGATCGTAAGTCTTTTGTGAAACAGGCCCCTGGACAGAATGAGGAACGGGAATGACAAATGGAAAGTAACTTTTGAGTCATCCAAATATATAGTCTTGTGCATCTCCAGAATAAGGAATCCAAAAAAAGGCATGTTTTTGTTGTTCAAAACTGACAGAAAAGAATGAACATGGACTCCGGCGCATCTCCAAATTGCAGCCATAGCCTGACATGACGCTTGGAGTTTTAAGAGGGCTGCTAACAAAGTCTGATGCAAAGGGAGAGGCAGTGTGCAAGGCCCTCAGGTACGCAGCATTATGGAGTATGCATCATTGTGTTCGATGAGTACTTTTACCACCTCCCTAAAACCGCTTGACACCTTTTATATTCAAGTAAATGACAGCTGCGTAATATCTAATTGGCAACGCCAATTATTAATAGCTCTTCAAAATCGTGTACCTCAACATTTACGTTTCCCACATTGTTCCGGTGAGAGAGAACTTTGCCATTAGTTTATAGGTGGCTTCGTTTTATACGTGCCGTTCCTGTATCGTTTCATTACCTTTCATAACTCGTGGCGTATTGCACATAATCCATCCTATATATAATATGGCCATGTGTGACTCCCCTTCGCTTTTTGTACATTGGGCGCTTGTGGCTGGAGGGCAATCGTCACTTGACCAACCTGTCCCGCCAGAACAACAACTGTGGGTAAAGGATCAACTGATCACTGCGAATATCTAAAATGTTCAGGTGAAGGCAGGTGCATATACTGTATTCTTACATGCTTGGATGATCTTGCAGGGCAAACAAAGTCGTATTCAACATAATTTATCTTCCTTGAGAGGGCTTTATACCTTTGCATGTCGGGTATCTGTTACCCGCTCTATAATATGCCTTTCTGCTTTTTAACTTCATCACCCTAGCTTAAAGTTATATAATCAGGGTTCTCATAGGCGGCCCGAGGGCCAAATCCGGCCCGCCAACCACTGATTTTGGGCCTCGACTTGCTCCCAAATATAGAGGAAACATAAGAAATTCAGTTTTGTATTTGCCCTCAATTCGGGTACTTCAACATTTTCGGCTCTCTCTGGCCCTTCGCTAAATATAATTGAGAACCTCTCTGTTTATATATAAAAGATTTTTTTGTTAAAAAAAGACAAAACTTAAAAAAAAAAAAAAAAACACAAAGTTACAAAATTTAGATTGACCAACAAACGTGACAAACACAACAGAAAGCGTAACAAGATATCAAGTAAAAGCGTATGATACTGGAAACCTTGCAACACCTTTACCTCCTGACCAGCTTGATAAATATCATATACTGCGGGACAAACTTGTATGCTAATTTTATCTTAATTGTAAAACTTCGACCGTTATATATTATTACGCTGTAAACGAAGTGGTTAATGGTTTTGTTGCACCTTTTTAACATTCATCCGTTTTACGGTTTACCCTGGAAGAAAGAGATAGAAGGAAAGCACATCGACCCACTTGGCTTCTTTTAACGATCTATCTGCCGCCCCATAATGCATTGCGCATATAATACAAGTGGGCCCTTCCCGAGGATAACGCTCAAGAAAATTCGCATTTGCGTGGGTTGTTTCTTCATTGGGCGTAAAGTTTCCGGTGTGGCAGGAGATATAGTCCTCCGGGCTTCACAGTCCGGTAAAATGGTGAACAATATGACAATCGATTCATATTGGACTCTTCACGCAACATTAGTTGTAAGCTTTATTCCGTTGTCCGTCTATGGGCCCGGACTAATATACCTGCCGGACTATATTACTTTTCACACCGTGTCATCGGGAAACAGCGAATCGCACGCGATTAATGCTGCGAAGAAAATACTCAACATTGCGGCTTACTGAAACTGGTCAACACGCCCGTGGGTTCTTTGATTTTGGTAGGGACCCATGCTCGTTCCAAAAATAGAGGGACTAGCTTGCAATGCGAGACTAACCGCTAGGGGTATCAAATTCACATAATCAAGTTCAGTCGCAGTAGGGTACATGTTCAGTTGTATTGGTGACTGGTTCAATGATACAAATAAAAATTAACCTAACACATATCAGGCAGCAACGAAAATAACCCTAAGTGTGTTTTTTTTTTTCTTGCAGTCGCACAATTTTTTTTCGGGTGTATATTACAAGTGACGGATTAAACACAATACGAGGGTGTATTACCTGTTGAGACGGAGTTAAACAAATACGAAATCTTGTTTCTGAGAAAATCGCATTATGAAAAATCGCGAACTCATTCTGGGTCCGTACACATCCCCACATAACGGAAAAAAAATTCAACAATCAAATCCGATTAGAAACGAAATTAACAACTGAAATTTGTTTTAAGCTAATATCATGAATTCTACTTGATAAAATGGATTGTAATCCATTGGAAAGTTTACTATCTTATCCGTCACACCACAAATTACGCAAATCGGCGGATTATGTCCTGACATAGTGACGGATGTGAATTTTCCCTATACTAAAGCGTTATTCAGCCTCCGTCATTAGGAAAACAACAATTGGCTGTTTTTGGAAAATCGTCAAACCAACGTGCGTTCATCCGAAATCTGCTCAATTTGGTTTTATACATAATGACGGCATGTTGAGTGGACCTAGGAGCCGAGAATCACCACTTTGAAACTAAATATAATATAAAAGTTTAAAAATACTCGATATTATGAATTGATTAATAATTTGCTTTGTGTTCAGTTATAAATTTAAGGTTGCGAATATTTCTAATAAAATTTTTTAAAAAGCCCCCTTGTGAGAAATCAAGTTCCACTTCTTTGACAGCGGGTTCAACATCCGTACATGTAATACACCAAAGTCGCTGTTATGCAACATAATGTCAAAATTGCAAAATTTCTAATTAAGATATTAATGAATGAAGTACTTGTAAGTTTCCGCAATTAGCATGTTTGAAAAGATTGGTTTATTAGTAAGCATTTCCTCAATTTCGAAAAAAAAAATGAAAAAAAAAAAAACAATCAACATCCGTCAATATGTACTACACCCGACGAAGTGTCTTTTCATCGATGTATCTTTTTTCATGTATTGAGAATAGGCCCACAAGGGGTTATTATCTCCTGTAAATTATTTCAATCCCTATTAATCTCGTTTTTCATGGTTGTTGTTTAACAATCACACAGTTAAAAAAGTAGAGGGAGGCGGTGGGTCTTTGCTTTTTTGTTGGGTTGGCGTTGATTTGTGATTTGTTGAAACACCGAAATAATAAAATCCAATACTAAATTAAAGAAGGATGACCCGATTTAATCTATAAAAAAAATCTTCATCTTGATAGACGAAGTGGTGGCCTCACCACAAAATCCATCTGTAAAGTTTCTCGCCGATATTTTCAACCGTTTGTGAGGGTGAGAGCGTAAAAACTTGATTTTGTAATCGAAATAAGAGTACTCTGTTAAATAACATGGTCTACCAAAATGGGCATATTTTGGCTATAGCATCCAAACTAAACATTCTTAGCCCTATGATTTCACAAGATAAATGATAAAAATATTTTTAAATAGAAAAATAGTAGCTGTCTTTAATTTTAGCGATATCTCGGATCGGACCATGGACCCTTTAACACCACCATGATTTTAAATTTTCTTCAATATGGGTACTCATGTTTAATTTCAGGATCTAAACACTATTATTCTAAACGGGCGCCAGCCGAAAGATGCTGTTCACCCATGTTAGCGCCAAATGTCCCTAATTTGTCATTAGGTGGGGATGTCGAGGTGGATCCTGTGGGATTTGTCGCGAGCAATCCATCATCATCACATGTGTTATTTAAAGGGGCGACGACCCTGTTTTGGCATGGTAACTTCCAAACATGTGACGTCTGAGACTACTTGGTCAATCGCACGATGACAGTGACGGCAAATCGTGCACCGGCGTCGTTGGGCCACAGAAGATGAAAATGGAGGGATATATTCCATATAATCTGCTTTTCTTTGGTCTTGGGATCGAGCCAGGATATGTTTTGTAACTCGCATATAAGAAGCTGGTGTAGGTGCCATCCAGTGTTTCCTGTAGCTCTTTCTTCACCCAATAAACACAATATTAATTCAAACTTAAAGGTCTAGTATTTTTACTCGTAATTACTTTAAGTAAAAGTGAATTAGAGTGTAGGTGTATAACTTTGTATATTTGTATATTTCATACCATTTCCATTTTATATTTTAAAATATCATTCCCAATTTAAATTAATTTATTATGTAATGTCGGCTTTCATTATTTCTTTGCTCTCTATTTAACAGCGACATTATGCATTAGAGTACATGGTCTAAAATTTCTAACAAGTCAACAAGAACAGTAAAGGCCGTTTCGGGATGGTGTATATTTTACCAGAGCAATATCCGGCACCAAATACGAGCAATCATTCCTCTATTATGTACAGACTTTGAAATTTAACCTTGTTATTGGGACAAATGCAACGTTCCCAAACTGCCAAAGGCACTTTCAGTGAATTTTTAACAAAAACAAAAACAAAAAAGTGTAACAATGAGAAACATTAGCGGCAGAACAGCGACATACTGGGAAGTGATTATTTTTACTATCTTGCAAAAGTTTTTGAACTTACGGAGGGGATAACGGGCGTGGAGTCCATTTGATATGGTGTCAAATCTCTTTTGTATGTGATTTTTAATTTATTTTTATTACAATTTTTGCATATTTTGATTTTGCGGGAATGGCGTCCCTTTGATTATTAACACTTAGTGCATAAGCCCCCCCCCCCTATGCACTTAGGTGTCCATGTGACCCCGGCTTTCATTCTTCGCGCGCCATGTTGTAACGCATAAATATTTTTGCCCAAGATTTTAACGTAATTGCACATATTCCTAAAAGGAAGGTCCCTGCCATTAGCAAAGAATCGAGGGTACCTAATTACAGAAGAAACTTCTATAACTGGAAGCGTTGCCAAATTCCAGACCTCATCTTTAACTCGTATCCATTTTCCTCTCGACAACTCACTTGGTAATTGTTCATTTTTGAAATGCTTTTCGCTCTGGGCTTATCCTGCCATCTTATATAGATAGCAGATAGTTAAAATAGATGGCACTGTGTTTTTGTTCCGTCAATGATACTGTTTTCAACTTCCACTAGACTTACAAAAGGTCAGGTGATTGTGGGCTTACTCTACCTTACAGGATAATACGAGATACACAACTTTGAATAGAAAGTGTGAATTTTGTTGTTGGGAGCAACAAACATAATATATAAAATATCTCAGACCCTGCGGGTGTAACGTTTGATGTAGTACCAATGTCCCTAATTAATCACTATAATCATAGGATACATTGGCGGATCCAGGGCTGGTGGAAAACATGTGCGCCCCCGGGGGCACCTAGAAAAGTGACAGGAAAGAAGTAAGAAGAAAAAGAAAAGGGTGAAATGGAGCAAAAAGTCGATAGAAGTAAAGAATGAACACATTTTAAACCGACAGGTTCCGTTCCTGCGTCTGAATGTTTCACGGATATTATGTTTCTCTCTGTGTATAGATGAAACTTTATATCTTGTCAGGTGTAGCGGTAAACAAAGTTTTGAAACAAAATTATAAAAATTATTCCGACATGCTAAATCGCCATTTTGGAATAAGCTTGGAAATGCATTTATATAAGAACAATCATACCTAACCTTTGGTTTGTTGTTCTTAAGATCATGCCAAAATTAAGCAGATATATTTAAGGCTTTGAAACGTACTTTGCTAGATGTGTTAAAAACCTTCTAGTAAAGTAATATAGGAACTAAAAAGGGAGTCATATAAAAAAGAAATTCATATTCTTTACAAAAAGAAGGACTGTAGGAATGAAAAATAAACAGTCAGAAGAAGAGCGTTATTTCAATTTACGCTAAAGGTCCCTGTTCAAAAACTGAAGGGTCACTTTCTAGGATTGCTTAGGTACTCAATTGTTGATTCACATTTTTGTTTTGCTATCTTCAAACGACTTTGAATAATTTAGACTATGTTTTGGTAATTTCGTATGGGCCAAGACGTGTACATAGTCAAATCTTTTGCATAAATGCATACCCAATTATAGACGTATTTCCACCCCATTAAATACATTTTATACTGAAAAAGAAATTTCCGATAATTTTAAAAATCAACTGGATTCGATATTGCTTAAAGTTTAGTATTTGCTGATCAAGATAGACGTCTTTAAAATGGTAACCAATTTTGAACTAATCTTCTTGCATTCCATTCGACAGGTTTAATCAAAACTGCCTTTGCGAAAATACCCAAATACTGAAATGTGCATCTATTTCCTATAGCGCCTGTGGTAAAATCTATGCGTTGCTGTAATAACTGACTGGCGTGAACGAACTTCACATTTTGAAGTACTTGGGAAGCATTCAGTGGCCAGAGTATCGCACTTTATGTCCGATAGCTGCAGCAATGTTGTAAAATGCGATTTAATACGTGTAGTTATTTTCCAGAGGCAATGTGGTTCCTTGAGAAAATTAATAAAATGTATTTGACCATTACAAACTACCATGAAAGATACTAATCCAAAGCCGACGAAATACTACTCCATAGTCGACAGATTTATTTGCAACTATAAGAATGAAAACCCATGGACATACCTAAGGGCATTAGCTCATCTGCTAGTCAAAAAAAAGAAAAAGAATTAATGACTTTTTTTTATTGAAAGGTGGAAAACTAACCGTTCGCAATACTCTCATATAGTGTGGAGAAGATCGCAAATATTCCTGAAGAAAACAATTAAATCAATACGAAGATATGAGAGCCTGAGGATGAAGGTGTTGGTTTCTCTTAGAATATTTGATTAAGATACAATGTTGCAAAACGTTAAAGATTTCAAAACATCATCAACAGGTTTTAAGACGTTTCTTGCTTTCAAATATTTTTTAAAACCTTAATGGACACATGTTTCCGCAGTGTTTTTGAAAATGTGAAGGTTATGAATATTTTGACTTATTTCAAGGGCACGTATTTCACTCCAATTGCTACAAATGGAAAAAAGAAGAAATAAATGAGATGAAATAAAAAATGAAAGAGCAAAGCATAATTCCAACTATATCGTTAGTTCGTAGATTTTATTCCACAATGAATATTTACAGTTGTGTAAAAATTGCTTTAATTTACTAGATAAAATGTATAAATACTCTAAATATAAGACGTCTGGTATTTATAATATGTACAGATTTAGCTTTAAATGTGGCAAATTAGAATACCGTCGCTTTATTTCTGGATGATCAAATTCAAGACCGTTACCTACCAAGACCAATACTTATCCAAGACCGATACTTATCCAAGACCAATAACTGCCCAAGACCAGTAGCTATCCAAGACCAATACCTTCCAAGATAGATATGACACGAAACTTTCACTCGACTGTAACAACTTCCTATTGAAAATGTGTTTACACTTAGAGCCAAAATACTCGTTTAAATAATCTTGTATTCAATATTTACCAACAAAGTTTATCATTCTTGTATGCATCACGGTTGGGGGGGGGGGGGGGGGGGGGGCTTGTATTACAAGTGCTCATGCGCATTCATGACCTTCCAAAATGTACCCTAGGCAAATATTTTCACCTTGTACAAAACATACCCTAAACAAATATTTTGGTTTAATTTTAATCCATTTTCAGTTATTTTGTGACGTCATGTATATATGAAGTACGATAAGAATAATTGTTTTCAATTCGAAAACAATTAAAATCACCCACCATGTGATATTAGGAGAAACTTAGGAAAAAGCCAGTAATTTTTTTGACATCACTTTTAACTCTCGAGTAATCAAAAATTACACCTTAACATATTGTAATTTACAAAGTGAAAAAAACCCTAATTTGTATTTCCGATACTTTTGATATTCTTAACTCACGAATATCGCAAGCCATAAAGGCCATAACGTATTGCTGCAACGCGTTGCGAGAAAGTAGCAACGCGTTGCGACATTTCGGCAACGCGTTGCAGTGTAGGCCAATCAAAATCAAGATTTTCTGTGACGTATTTCAAAAAATAGACCCACAACGCGTTGCTAGATACTTTGCAACGCGTTGCAAACCTTCACAACGCGTTGCAAGCTCACAACGCGTTGCAAGCGTCACAACGCGTTGCGAAGGACAACAGGCCATAAGGGTCATAACGTATTGCCGCAACGCGTTGTGAGAAAGTCACAACGCGTTGCGACATTTCGGCAACGCGTTGCGGTGTCGGCCAATCAAAATCATGACTTTCTGTGTCGTATTTCTAAAATATAAATCTCACAACGCGTTGCGACCTTCACAACGCGTTGCAAACCTTCACAACGCGTTGCGGCAATACGTTATGACCCTTATTGCCTTCACAACGCGTTGTAAAGCTCGCAACGCGTTGTGAATGATTGCAACGCGTTGTGAAGAGTACTGGAACAGTAGAAGGGGGGCTCGTTATTAACAGAGGTTAATAATTGATACGTGAAGATGAACACTGGCAAATAACAAAATCAGTGGTAGTACGAAAATACGAGTACCCTCCACTCAAGTAAAGAACAAAAAAAGTAAATAAATAAATAAAGCAGTGTTTAGTAAAATAAATATGAACTTAAGGTGGTCGGTGTTTTCAGACTTGAACTTTAAGATTAATTTATCCAACGTTCCCGGATGGTGATATGTTCGTGTAATATACCATATTAAAGCCCTTATTAAGAAGTTCTGAAAAACGTGTAAAATATTGTTCTGGTTACCATGATAACTACATAAGGCGTCTGATCGGCTGAACACTTAAAGATAACTAAAAACCAAAAATGCAACTGGTACCAACTTCAGTGGTATATGTAAGATGATAATACGCAGGCACTATGAAGCCCGATTGTTTATATGGTTGCCATGGCAACCAGGAAGCGTTCAATCAAGACATTTTGCACCATGTCATGAAATTGGACGCATGATTGTAAAAAATCGCTTCTATAGTGCCCTAGATCTTAAAACTGGTGGATATTTGTGCTTACTTTCATGTTCATACGATCTTTCGTTTTTGGGTTACATTATTTGAAAATGTCGTCAATAAACGGTTTCGTAGTTACCATGGCAACCAAATTTTATTTTACCATTTTCGAAACTTCTCAATAAGGGCGTTAATATGATAATGGATCACAAAACATGTCATCATTCGGGAGTCTAAAAAATTCCAACCCACTCAAGGAACTGACAAAGGTATGGACCAATAAACTGTCTCAAGGGTGTGGCATCATATGAAACATCGTTTATGATTAAAAGCAACAAAAAAATTAAATATTTTGAATGTGAAAGGTATCTCATTAATTCAATTGAATCCTATGCGTTTTGAAATCAGCTTTAGAATAACAAGGTAAATTTGAAGGATTCTCTTAAACATTCGAACATTTCATTAGTAAGTGCTTTGATATTTATTCTTTCTTCGAAATATAAACTTTAAAGAAACAATAACCCCTTTGACGAGGCACATGAACTTTTAATTAGAATTATTAACATCAAAGGACGTAACATGATGTGAAAAGGTGCTGATTACATCAATAAAACCATAGTTCAGGTGTGCCCTTAATGTTTTTAGTCCACAACTATTTTTGTTTTACAGCTTTTAATTACTGGAAACTTTGAAAAATGAAGTAAAGATCATTGAAAAAAGTTGGGATTTTGAATGCCAAGCATGGCAAAAACCAGAAGTATATTTTTGACATAATTTGTGAACGCATTCAGGCTGATTGTTATTTTGGACGATTCTGTCATTTTTCTATCTTTTTAAAAAGGAAAATTTTAGTTGGATGTGCGAAATATAGAAATGTTAGTCATGCAGACAGATAAAGACTTAAGATTACGTTTAAAGTGTGCCTAAATACATGGAAGAGATTAATTTATCAAGAAAAGGAGTTCTTTTACAATTCAAATTCGTAATGTAACGATTTTAATGTAAAGAAAATCAGGTTACTACAGCACGAAATAATAACATTATGTAAATTTAATGCGGTTTATATAGGCTTTATTCCGTTCAGGCTTGATTGATTTCTTTTACCCAGTATTATTTCCAAGGTTAAAAAAGTAAAGGGTAAAGGGGACGGACCTGTGTACACAGGAACGCGAGTGCCCATCTCTTTCGTTCGAGCATTGGACCAGACTCCACATATAATGTTGCTGTAGCGGGGGGTCGGGCGCTTTATCCACAGGACCACATGTGGCCCCATACTAATACACAAGGATAAACCTAAAAACCAAGCTTAAAAATGTTTTATAAAGTTTAAACATTGTTTCAGCATTTAACATAACTTAATGTTGTAACTTTAATTGAACCCTTAATTTCCCCGATTTGTTGTAGTGATTTTAAGACCGTCGCTAGGACAAAGTGTTGTAAGGTTGTACTCCTGATGTTGTTTATTAGATGAAATGTAGCTATACATCATACCAAAATAGCAACTTTGTCACTCAATAATTAAAACTAATAAAAGGTTGAACAAACTTGAGTGCCATAAATCGTAATTGAAATCAGTCATCAAATTGACTAGGAGCATCGAAATATTTTGTGCAAACTCGTGTGCTTGCACCATATGAGCCCTATACGCTAGGTATGCATAGAGTACTTAGTACAATAGACCGTAAATCCCCATGTAGATTGTAATCTCATCCCCCTTTTGTACCACATCTTTCCCCAGGCAAAAGGCAGTTAAACTTGTAATATACTATTGTTATGCTTATAATGAACCTTTGAGCGTCTCTGTTGATAGAGATTTTTTTGTTTACAGCAGAGAAGCCGGATTAAAAATAGATATACATTGAAATCAACATGTAAGTACATCCGTACTTACTATTGCATTGGATGTTTCGTCTCAGAGGTGAGTTGCAGTGGCAAACTTCAGAATAGTGTAAATTGATTTATTCTAAACGCTCTATACAGGAAACACAACGCCTAAATAATGCGGTATTAACACAGCAATGGGCAAATTGAATGAAAGCACAAATGAAGAGTGACAAATCTTCTCGATAGGGTAAATATTACGTTAGTCGTCAAATCCTAAAAAAAGGAAATATTACGAGGTTAATGTAGTTTCAACATATTGTTTAATCTCACAAACGGCCCAGGCGTGATGAATACAGCGATTTCGGTCGATAAGTGTCTTGCTAGGTTTAACACTTTTTTTTTAATATTAAGGTGTGTGTGTGTGAAAAGGAAGATAAATCTTACTTTAAATTTGTCCTTGTGATGCAATAAAAGTTTAGAACGCATTACTTCAATACAGAAGTTATAGTATTGTTGCGTATTGTAAGGTGTATTTAGATAACGTTAAATCGATATAAGGGGTTATAATTAATATTGAAACGTTTGAGGCCTTAGGAAACACTGTTCAAACGAAGTTGCAAAATAGGAAACTGTAGAGAGGAGTAAGGTATAGCTTTGTCTGCAGAGGGGGTTTAGTGTTATGGAATTGAACGCTCACCACAAGGAGTGTAAGTAGATCGTTTCTTTTTTAATACTCTTCTTCACCGGCTCTTTTAGTGAGCCTTTTCTTAAATGTTATCCACATGCGGAACTGAGGCGTGCGTTGTCGAAGTAAACTAACTGGCCGAGGTGTATGCCTCATGAACTCGTTTCATGTGTATCAAAGTTACAAACATTGTTCAACTGAACTTGAAACAAACATTCAAAACATTACTATGGAAACGCACTACATAAATGAATTATTCCTAATAGCTGAAGTAAGCCCTTTTCCCGTTGTCTCAAAGAACATTTACTATTTCAGGGCGTTGCTAAACTACTTTGGCCCTTGCGGCGTATTTTGTAAGATAAAAACACAGTGTAGTTCAGATGCGTCGCCGGCGTTATTTTTAGCAAACCAACCCACAAAAAAACCTCGTAGTCATCGGCCGTTCATGGTCGATTTATTGCTATCAAAAATATATGTTGTTAGAAGGCAGTAGTGTATATGAGCTTTTCCGTAAAACTAATGATTCAAGCATTACCAAAAAACAACGCTTTTTTGCCAGATCGGTTTGCATAGCATTGTGCATTACATTAATCTGCAGATACTTTCTTTTGAAAGGTTGATGTTCGAGTCTCGTGAAACCTTTCTTTCGATTATAAGCGTTCAATATTTTTAGACTAAGGATAATTTAGAATCAACTATAAAAAAGGCGTAATAAAACCATCAGTATATGTGGGTATAATGGGCTTGGTTATCATACAAAATAACGCGGCGCGCCGCCCCGACGAGTGCAGATACGGACAGGCGATCTTTGTTGATTTTTATACGAGTAAAAACTATTGAGGCCAGCAATCAACGTTATGTCTATTTTATCTATAAAACGGTGCAAACCACAACTGCTAAAAACCAAAATGATTTGCGTATTGAATGAAACATACCAATATGACCCACATTAAAAAAAATGCAATGTTCTGCAGCGACCAGTAAACTATACATACCTGTCTGTCGTGTGTTTTTTTACGTCCCTTAAAAGATTTTATTCAAGATACATGATTATATCGTTTTGCAATACCATTTTACAGATTACGTGTTGTTAAAACAAATGTGCATTGGTTGACAAGTAGCACCATCTTGTAAGCAAATGAAAGCAACGCGTTGCTTATGACAGTACAGCGTTGCTTAAGACTGTCGGAAAGCAACGGTTGCCTTGTCACTTTTCGATTGGCTGGCTAAGCAACTTGTTTTCCGAAAGCACGCGTTGCTAGAAAACAACGCGTGGCGAGATACGTTATGACCTTTTTAACTTGCCTTATTCGTCACTAAGACTTGATGTGGTGATGTTGATATACAAAATTTTTACAACATGGTTTGAGTGGAAGTAGTGATACTGTCCGAGTTATTGGATGAGGGATAACTCACGAGACGTAGTCGAGGACGCAGTCGAGGGAGTAGTAACCATCATCCAAACACCATGGTGACAGTGATTGTCACTACTTCCCAAAATAAACCATATTGTATATATGTGGGTACTATACCTCATAAATTATTTTCCAAGATATCGAGTATATAAATGGAAAGTGCTACCATTGTCTAAAGCGAGCTGCTAGTGCTCCAATGGTCAATATACTAGATTCATCTGAATTGACCCCGTACCAGATCTGCGGAGGTGAAAAATTTCAATGAGGAAGCAGGGAATTCTGTTAATCATTTTATAGTGAGGAAATTTAGCCTGAAATACAAACTATTGTTGCGTTTTCTATACATGAATGAAATTGTATTTTAGGTGGAGGTAATTATATGGACCGGTGTGTTCCTCCAAGATAATCCGTGTGGCACGTGCATTTGAATTCTTTAATTTTCCCTCTCCGAATTAATTGAAATAGCGTCAAAACTCCAGGGGGACGAACGTTCACTTTCCTATAAGGCTAAGAACTCATAAGTAAGCCTATCGTATATTCGAAGAAACAATTATCTTTAAAAAGCATACCATTTTTCATCTAAATATCACAGCCAGCTACTTAAAAAAATAAATTTAATCTCACATAGCTTCGATGTAGCAATCTTACCGTACTGTAGGACTTAGACTGTAGCGCTTATACGGAGTCACACAGTCACAGAAAATCTCTCTTTTAACGATGCTTTTCGCTGCACAGATGTAAGAATCCTGTGTCGCACAGGAATGCAAAAAAAAAACCGATGCTTACTCGACCACTTATTTTGATTGATAAAAGTGAAATTAGGCTCAATTTATTTCACAAACTACAACAAACTATGTCCACGCAGACGCCATTTGGACCTGTGAGATTCAAGCTCAATCGCCCACGGAATCCACGTTCGAGTAATATTATCACACTAAGCTGTGGACTTTGACGCGTGGGACGTATGAGTGCGGTAGTAGGGGCGGGGAAGTAGGCAAAATACTACATCGGCAGTAGTGGGAAAAATGACCAATGAATGACCCGAATACCTAATAAATATGCATGAGGTATAGTTAAAACGGTATTACGTCGGTGACATATAACGTTGGTTACAATATTAGAACATGTTAACGATCACACAAGCTTGTGCCTTTTGTAAACGTTTTGGAAAGGTTCTCAATGTTACGTTTACGTGTGAAGAAAAGCTAACTATCTCCCTTTAGGAAGGTTAACATTAATGATAATTTATTATTCACAAGATGCAATCAAAAGAAATTTTCAGTTATGACGCACAGTCTGGTTCTGAAAAGACCCTAGGGAACTCTTATCGCTACTTAAATCAACAAGTTTGTGAAAATGACGCTGAATTGCTCTCAAATTCATCGAGGTGTGAATCGACAGATTATGTTAGAAAAGCTGCGGCATGAGCTATACAAACTTTTAGTTTAATCAATCATACATTGACCTCTGTGTCATTGTTTGTTGTTTTTGTTTGTGACGTATTGTGATGACATTGCCACACAAGGTACCAATGGAAGGGTGGAATATAGCTATTCATTGGTGCTAATATCCTAAGTATCTGGTGCTTAATAAAGATTCCAAAGGCCGGTAAAGGGGGTTGCAACAAACGGTTGTGGTAAGACGGGGTTAACACACCCCCCCCCCTCAAACTGAATTTTTGTACTTTGCTTACAAGGCTGAAAGCAGCTTCTCTAACGCAGATGAGTGTATTTTAAGTTTGATTAGTTCGGCTTTCCTGAGTCAAATTTCTTATGAACGGTTACAGTATGCCCAAGTTACTATTGAACAACAACAGAATGCCATTGCTTTTATGGTGAAAACAAAACAACTCAAGACAGCCGTAAAAAGGCGTCAAACAAGTATTACCTTCACCTTAATATGATTCTTGGCTTTTCAATTGTGAAAACCATTCTAAGGTGACAGGTGCAACTACACATTCATGGCAAATCACAAATATAAAAAACAGGTACGCTGCAATTTATTCTAGTTCAAGTGACACCAAAATGTACATCATTCATAATTGAGTGTGCAGCGTTTTATGAGAACTTAACCTATTACTGGTGAAAAGGATGATAGTGTGTGGCAGGGAACTTTAATCAATGTCTATGATATTAGGGGTGGCAAGTATGTGAACTTTTTTACAAATCTTTGCTAAAACAATCTATTCTATGCCATTTTGGCTCCTGAAATAAACCAGGCAAGCTTTTTCACTCAAGATAAATCTTTAGGTGGTCCGTGGAGTTTAAGTTGTACATGACGTCTATGAGGCTTTTCTGCCTACTTGGGAAAACAAAAAACAAACATGATCTTCAGCCTGGATTTTGCTAGAAACTCCCTATAGGCTGTATAGGTTTAGGCAAATAATTGTCAAAGAAAAAAAATAGCCAATTTATTCTCAATGGCAGAAAATACATTTTTTCAAAACTATCTTCAATGGGGGCAAAGCAATGCACAGAACAACCAAAACAAGGTTGAGTGATTAAATATGTTGGACGACTGACGGGCCCATGAAAACGTGATTCTTAAGTGCAGTAAATGGCGCCTTAAGGAGAGAGGGGCCAAAACAAAGTTTGTAAGGGGTCAAATTTTTAATTGATCCAATCATGTTGAAAAGTATACAACTGTGATTTGTCGAACACAAGGGTTTCAGGAAAGGTTATAGTTTGTATAACTACAAGGTAAAGTTTAAAAGTGATAGGCTAAACCAAGCAAAAATCAATAAAAAGGGCCAATTTCAGTTGTACAGAGGTCAAATTTGAAAGTTGCTCCGATTTAGATAACAAATGGTGCAAATTATTGATGGAGTTCATAGGATTGAAATAAGGAATAGTTTTGACTGTCTAAAATGCTTAGTTACCGATGTAGGGGGCACAGAAGGTCAACGTCCATTGCATTCAATGGGGCTTGACCTTGTTTCCCCCTACTTTCTTAAGCAAGCATTTGAGACACTCAAAACTATTCCTTATTTTGATCCTATTAGCTCCACCAATAATTTGCACCATTTTTTATCCAAATCGGAACAACTTAAAGATTTGACCCCTGTACAAGTGAAATTGACCCTTTTTATTGTTTTTTGTTGTTTTTAGCCTATAACTATTAAACTTTACGTTGTAGATAGTATAAACTATACCTTTCCTGAATCCTTGTGGTTAGACAAATAACATGGTATACCTTTTAACACGATTGGATAAATATAACAATTTGACCCCTGTACAAACTTTGTCTTGGCCCCCCTCCCCTTAAGGTGCCATTCAAGGCACTTAAGAATTATGTTTCAGGGGTCCCTGTCAGTCTGTCTACATATTTAATCACTCAAACCTTTTGTACTTGAGATGTGTTACAAATGTGTGCTAGCTCCTGGGCTATACCAGCACGTGCATGTGTGGTACTATTATTAACATATGTGACCCACTTCTACAAAACCAGTCGCAGTGACTTATTCCTCATTTGATCAGAGCCAGTCAGAAATATCTAAATCCCCAGTTCATTCATCTTTAACAATAAAAGCAAGCATGACTTTTGTAGCCTTTATATAGACTAATCCCACTAGCCATGTGATGGATAATGCTTTATCTTACATATGATGCTTTTGCATCTCTGGAGGTATTCTTTGCGTTTAAGCATTTGTATTTGTAGACAAAAGACTTGGATGCTAACAGTTACCTGTGCTTTATATATGTGACCTACTTTAATAAAACTAGAAACAAGTCGCACTGATAAACACCTCCTTTGCAATAAAGGTTGTTGTAAATACCAGTTCATCACATAAGAAATCAATCGGTAGGTTCAAAACTTTATTTTTGTTATGCCTTGCTATTCAAATTCACCCTAACTAAGTGGGCAGACTGTATAGTAGCAGGCAACTCATTGTGTGTAAAGAGGTGTATTCCTGTTTCTATAAATAATTTAAATCAGTGGGTGAGAGTTGTAGCTGTGCTAATGAGTGACTACACGCCCTCTGCAAGGTAAAGATGTTTTTTTTCTTTATTCTAGACAATCACGAACTTGGTTATTTTGGAAACCTATGGTTTATACCTAGCACATGTGCATGTTACATAGTTGTCAATAGTTTGTATGTGGCAAATATTGGCAAATAACTAATTTAACCTCAAAATCCCATTGACTTTATGTACAAAACTTAAAATCCATGGAACCAACCCAAAACTTTATCTTCAGTGAAAAAGCTTGCTAGATTCTTTTTTCAGGAGCCAAATGGCCATAGAATCCACTCGATTTAAAAAAAGTTGCAACTTGCCCACCCCTAATGATGTTATCAACTAAAGGTTAGTATATGCACAGTCAGGACAAGCCCTTTTACATTATTGATCATAATCTCAACTACGAATGCTGGGGGTTTGAAAATATAGAAAGGAACTATGTGCTGCTTGTAGCTGTTATCATGAAATTGATTTAGGGACAGAAGAACATACACTCATCACGTTTGAATTGGAAAGATTACCGCTTTGTATTCAGTGGGTTTAAATGAGGCCTTTTCACTTTTGAGACACCTTGTAGTTTAAAGTAAATTTTGTAACCACAGTTTGGCTAAAGCCGTCTGCCTGGGAGGTAAAATGGTTCTGCCACGGTGAGAGGAAGTACTTTCTGGAACCACATCTGTCTGGGCCAGTGTGTGCTATTAATAGCATGTTGCAACCGCTGGATCTCGAGAGCTTCTCCAGCACCCTGGTATCATCGCTATCGGGGAAATGCATATGCCGTGATCCTGTTCCAGCTGATCGTCATTGCGTCCATGGTAAACGCCATCTGGTCCGCTCCCCAGGAAAAGTATCTCGGGAACTGGTTGTTTCCGACTGCTGCAAAAAGGTCGATTAGAGGCTGCTGGAGTCTGTTGAATGCCAGACGGACCGCCCACCGCTCTAGAAGGTTGATGTGATGCTTCGCAATGGCTGGAGTCCAAGACACTGCCAATTGCCAGCCTTCCCAGTAGGCTCCCTAGCCTGTCTTGGACGTGTCTATGGTAAGCGTGGAAGCGGGACCGTCCAGGGTGAATGTTGAATGAGGCTGCATCCACCATCTGAGGGCGTAGTGGACCTTTGGAGAGACGTCTATCCCCTTTGACATTCGGTCTCTCTTGAGGCTGAACTTGGATAGAACGTGAAGCTGTATGTATCTCGTACGTAGGGGTATTGGTGAAAGAATGCGGTGAGGCTGAAGATAAGGCAAAGAAGCCGTAACAACAGTTTGGCTGGAGCCGTCTTCCTGGCGAGGAGGTTCCGTGCACAGAGGACGATGGCTGATGTTCTCTCTGCTGAAGTCTATGACCGAGACCAGAAACTGTGGGATCTGGGATGGTTGGAGGGCTGACTCCTCCCAGTTGATTAGTCCATAGGAGCTGACAAAACTGCAGGTATTCCAGATTTGAAAGCGAAGGGCCTCAGGGGATGGGGCAGTGACCAGCCAGTCGAGGTAAACGTAGATGAACATTCCTTGTCACTGCAGAGCTTCGGCAATCACCTTGACTATCCCTGTGAAGGTCCTTGGTGCATAGCCTAAAGCGCAGGCTCTTGAACGGGATTTAAGGTCTCGCTGTTGATGTAAACCGAGCCATTTTCTGTCTGAAGGATGGATGGCCAGGTGTAGGTAAGCGTCCTTCAAGTCCAGTGTTGCGCTCCACCACCCCTGGCTGAGAATTAGACAACAAGTTGGAAGTTATTTCTTGTGGTGTTATTGAACACATGAAAGTGAAAACCAAATTTGGCAAACCTTCTGAAGTAATAGCAGCATGATGACGTATGCCCCCTGACTTTTACTGGCAGGACTTTCATCCACACCGTAGTCCATATCTGAAACACTCTAACTAAAGGCATGTTTTTTTGGAGAAAATCGTCAAAAAATAGCTTCCAGCTCTTCAAAAGCCGTGTACATCAACATTTGCTTTCCACATTGTTACGGTGAGAGAGAACCTTGACATTAGTCTAGGTTATTTCATTTTATACTTTTATAGTGCTACATTGCCTGTTCATTACCTGTCATACTCTGTGGCTATTTTTCACCTAAGCATCCTACAGGGTGAGTAAAAAAAGTACAACAAAATTGAGCGATTTTTCATGGAAAACTCTGTGCTTTTCATATATTTCTTCCTATAGTACATTCCATGTTTCGTTAGCTCTCATATGAAAATTACTGCTTTAAATTTGATTAACGCGTTCAAAAGTTACAGTTGCCAAAGTGAAAGTACCCGATGTGAAAGACCGAACAAGTTACACGCTAGAGTAACCCAAAGAGTACTCTTGGTTTTATGTTCAGCTTTGGGATTTGCAGCATATCCTCCATTAATTGTACATTTGGAATAAATGCCAGGGAGAACCAGTGACGTAACCAGTCTGTGGGTGAGGAATGGGTGGCGGAGGGATAATGGTGGGATCCCTCACTCAAAATCTTTGCCTCTTCCTGGTCCCAATAAATCGATAGTATTGACATGCAGGTCACCGTGTTCACCTTTGCCAAATGTGTTTAGTGATACCCAAAGTTAAATGGTTCCTCCACCGCCTGGTCCCCAGGGGCGGATCCAGGATTTGAAAAACGTCAAAATTACCGGGGGCTGAAGGCTGAAACTTGTCAAAAATGGGCTGATTTTGCAAGATTTTGCAGAATTACCGGTATGCCCGCCCCCCTCCCTGGATCCGCGCCTGGTCCCCCTCCCCAAATGAAAATGTGTGGTTACATCGCTTGGTAAGACTGTCACATGAAACCACAGATTATCAAATATTATTTAATGAAATAAACTTTTGAACTTGAACAATTTGCATCATTCTTTTAAACTTTCGTGATTTCCATGTATAAAACTTCCAAAATACATGTATGCGATTTAAAGCTTAAAAGTTCCATTTAATTTTCCTGTTAATTTCATTAATCTGTAGTATGTACACCCATCATTCAACACATTCCTCATAGCATTTTTGAATACGGCGCCAATAAATCACAAACCTGTTAATGTATTTTGAAGCCCTCATGCTGCGTTGTAATGAGTCTCATGTGTAAAGTCAGTGTGCAATTTGTCCGGAGCAGAAAATGGATACCTTCACAAATACTTGTAATTGCCTGTTAATGGTTAGATTTTAAAAAATTAAATATTTATGAAACTGATTAAAAATCAGGCTATCTAACACATGAACTAATTTGGTGAATTCTGTTAATCTTTCTTCATAAAATCTCCATTTGGTTGTACGTTATTTTTTGACTCACCCTATAATCTAAAAGAGCCGCCTTTTATTGTGATGGCGCTTGTGCTGGATGCAATAGGTCACTTGACCAGACCGGCCTCTAGAACAACCCAACGTGTAAAGAATACAAAAGAATCACCTGCAGAATATCTAAATGTTCAGGTGAACAGGTGCATATACTTATTCTTTACATGCCGGGATGATCTGGCAGTAAAACAAAAGTCCATTCCATTATTATCTTCCCTGAAAGTGCCTAACATGTATTTTCCCCCCCCCCCCGTCGCCCTTTTATCGCCTTGCTGCCTTTTTTAACTTCAACTTCATCACCCTAGCATTTTATATATATATTATATATATATATATAATACAATCGAGAGTAGAATCATTGGCTGAGCGGGATTTGAATCGGCGACCTCTGGATTGCGAGACCAGTGTCTTTACCACTAGCTATTCAGATTCATCAGCCCTGGTGTTGGCGGTTGATCCCCTAATTGCTAGCCAATCATCTTTAATCTGAATCAGCTAACAGTATTATTATGTACTGCCGAATCATATTAATGCACTCCCATGAAATTAAATGAAACATATACATAAGATGGGAAACGGCGTTTGTACATTTACGGATCAAATTTGATGCACGCTGATAAGAAAGCAATTAATAACCAAACGAAGTAAAAGAAATCATTGGCTGAAGGGGATGCGAACCGGGCGCCTCTTGGGATGTGCGAGACCAGTGCTCTACCAACTGAGCTATTCATCCCTTGTGTTGGCTGTTAATCCCCTAATTGCTAGCCATCATCGTTTCTCGATCACTACAGTATTATTATGTACTGCCGAATCAATAATTGATGCCTCCATGAAATTAACACTGTAGATTCCACACCACTAAACGATCTGTCTGGACCCTCTGGCTGAATTTGGAGTTTAAAGGAAGAGAAAATGGGGGTCATCTAACTTAAGAGTTAAAAAATATTCAAACCTGACTTGCAACTTTGGGGCATTTTTTGTGCTGGAAATAATGTTTAAGATACAAACCAACAAGCTAGGCGATCAGAAGTCTGGTGAGGCTTTTCTGCTGAGTACTTATAGTGCTTATTGAAACCGCTTTCGCACATGAATCTTTGGACTAGAAACCCTTCAGCTAGTTTGAGAGGAGCTCACAACTCATCGTAGTCTTTCGCGCTCCATAGCTCGAAATTTCCGGTGGTCATCCTATGTTTTCCTGAGTGAATGGTATGCAGAAATGTATAGTTTAACAGAAAAATTTTGTCGCTAGGAAACTGAGTTCGCTTTTGTAAGCGAAAAATTGACGTTTTAATCAGGTACTTTTGTACATAAATGAATGGCAGTGTTATTTGGGTGGTGTGCAACCTATAGAGCTGCTGTGTGCGAGACTACCTAAACGTTCGCAAGCTCCCAACCTTGTGCATTTAACTTTCTCTCACTCGTGAGTCAAAAAACCGAAATAAACAGATGTTTGTATGTCTTTTTTAAACCTATTTGAGTAATTTTAACAGTTTGAGAAGCTGTCAGAGGTGCTTAAATACTACAAGAGGCCGGTAAATAATGTTGTGTACTGCAATGTTGGAAAAGTAGGCTAAACTTGCTCGTCTTTTAAGATTGAACAATATGGACATCTAGGCTAGTCATGCTAGTACAAGTACACAGTGGTATCATTCATGGTATGGTTTTGCATGTCTTGTAGTGTTAAAATTGTTTGTATCACAAGTTGTGAGAGGCTTTAAGTTTGATCTAACAGGATACACGCTTGCTTTGCTTTGTCTGAAAAAGCCAGATGTCCAGCATGCTCCAAAATTTTTGAAATTTACTGTCACCCAAAGACACAATGTATTTTTGTTATTTTATTACATAAAATGTCAGGATATGAGAGGTAAAAAACATTCTTGGGTGATGAATGGCAAAGTTTTGTCCAACACACATCAGTACAATGCAAACTTAGGTAAATCGTGATAAGGGCGCCCCTTTGACAGGCGATCTGACTACCTACCATGCTGTGGCTACAGCAATTCTTAAAATTCTGTTTTACCCTTCTCACTGTTACTCTCAGTCAAAAATATTGTTACAGATCATGCTTACTAAGCTGAGTTTCAACTCAAAAGGTAAATCGCGGGGTAAAGATGCGAAGAACTCCTTTTGGAAAAGGCTGTTGGAGTGACGGGTGTAAGTCAATCTGGAGGGTGTGTAGCGGCAAAGTTAAACTGACTATTGAGAGTGCCACGAAGGATGTAATGCCATAGGGCCTTCTTACATGCCTACAAAAGTGCATTGACCTTCCCTTTGATATATCACATCGATGTCATCAGGGACTGTGTGTAAATCCTAACATCTCTCACATGAGAGCGATTGTTATTTTTCAGGGAAAATCCTGAAGGCAAAAGTCAATGCACTTTGCTAAGGGGGTACGAACCCTGTATTTTTTTAAAAAAACCATGTGAGCCTTTGTTAACCTAGAGGCTAGGCTTATGATGTCAGGGTATTGTCTAGGATCCGTGCTAACAATATATCCAACTCTAACACAAAAACAACCTGACCCTACCCCCCAGGGATCAAATTCGTCCCGAGTTGGCGAGATCAATCAAATTCACTTGAAATGACAACACTTAATAGGCCCTACATGATTTCAATGGCAGCAATTGATTCTCAATATCGAATGCTACGAGAATAACTGTGAGAATCGCATCCCTGACCTCTAAGCCTCGCCAACTAGTCAGCAGACGTTAATTCGGGATTATAGGATTCATTCCTAATAAGTGCCCAGGGCTCAAAGTTGGATATTCTGGATTGGCTATTTTTTAAGGTGAAGGTATCAAGTGCCTCATTGATGCACCCTTTGTACACCTCGTGGATTTAATATTCACCAATTGAAAGATTGCAGCCACAGTCATGCACATATTTAAAGAAACATGACGTTTGTGAAAAGAGTATTAAACGTGGTAGTCAATCTGTCCTTATTTGGTCTTATCATTACTGGTGCTACTACGGAAGGTAGAAGCGATTTAATCAGTTATTTTCCACTTCATAAGTGTTTTGGTGGAAAGCGATTTTGGAAGACCCTATGAAAAATTGTTGTTGGGGACTAGAATCTTCATAATGCTTAAAAAATACAATGTGGAAGTTTAATGAGATTCCACACCACTAAAAAGATCTGGTCTGGAACCCTTGGCTGAATTTGAGTTGAAAGGAAGAGTAAAAATGGGGGTTAAGTCTAAGTTAAGAGTAAAAAATAAAAACATGAAACTTTGTGGGGTCATTTTGTGTGCTGGAAATAATGTTTAAGATACAAACCAACAAGCTATGGAGATCAGAAATGTGAGGCTTTCTGCTGAGTACTTATAGTGCGGAATTTGAACTCTTTCGCACATTGGAATCGTTGGACTAGAAACCCTTCAGGCTAGTTTGAAGGAGGAGCTCACAATATCAGTAGTCTTCGCGCTCCAGTAGCTCGAAATTTCCGTGGTCACCATTGTGTTTTTTTTCCTGAGTGAATGGTATGCAGAAATGTATAGTTCCAAGAAAAATTTTGTCGCTAGTGACTGAGTCGCTTCTTTAGCGAAAAATTGACGTTTTATTAAATCATGGCAATTTTTGTTAACATAAATGAATGGCAGTGTATTTGGGGGTGTGGCAACTTATGACCAAGGGGGGGGTTCCTATGGGACCCCCAAAATTTGTGTTTGCTTCACTCTGGCCGCCTTTACGCGTGGGATTTTTGCGCCGAATTTTTTTGTAATTGTCTGACTTTAAATGCGCTTCTTTTCATACCAAAATAATTAAATCGGCCCAGAGCCCGTAATGAGTTAATTAGTGGGGGTCCGCAGGAACCCCCCCCCCCCCCCCCCCTTGGGCACTAACGGAAGTCCATTTTTCAAAATTTTTAAAAATAGGAATAAAAACCAAGAACCAAAGCATTTGTTTTTTGCTGATATCAGTTCCACTACATATAAGTCAACAATTATTCGTAAACGGTTAAAAAATTAAACCCTTTATGTGCTGAAAACAAACAATTCTTATATGGATTGCCAAACCGTTACTGTACAACATCTATGGGACTACGTGTATTTTGCACACCCGTAAAAAAAAAGGATTCCCTAAAACTGCTAGTTTGTGTTAATTATTAATTTGGGGTCTTCGAGAATAGTTATCAACATAAAATAAGTTTTCAAAATGTTTGGTGTAAGCCCAAGGCTCATTTTGAATTTTCCATCTCTTTTTTTCCGCAACTTTCCGCGTGTTTTGAACCAATTTTTTTGGCCCCCCTATTGCAGCCAAAAATAACAAATTTCATTTTTTTGCTGATTTGGGTTTGTCTTGTGACCCTTCACAGTGTGCTATAAATTTCGTGCAAAAATTCCTTGGGAAGTGTTTCCTAGGGGTCACATGGCACCCCCCCCCGCCCTTGGGCACCAGCGGAGTAAACCCCTTGGTCACAAGTGTTAAATTAAACTATATACTAAATGGGGACACGGCGTTTGTATATTTTACTGGATCAAATGTGATGCACGCGATAGAAAGACAATTATAAACCCAAACGAGAGTACAGAATCATTGGCTGAAGCGGGATTCGAACGGCGACCATCTGGATACCACTGAGGCTATTCATCCCTTGTGTTGTGGCGGGTTGATCCCCTAATTGCTACCATCATCTTTCCTCTGAATCAGCTATACGTATTAGTTATTTACGGCCGGATCAATATTGAATGCACTCCCATTAACATTAATAAATCTATACATAAGATGGAAACGGCGTTTGTACATTACTGGATCAAATTAATGCCGCTGATAGAAAGACAATTATAACCAAACGAGAGTAAAGAATCATTGCTGAAGCGGGATTCGAACCGGCGCGACCTCGGATTGCGAGACCAGTGCACTAAAAACTAGCGATTCAGCCCTGTGTGGCGGTGATCCCTAATTGCTTAGCAATCATCGTACTATGAATCAGCTACCAGTAGTAGTATGTACTGCCGGTTCAATATTGATGCACTCCCATGAACTTAAATTAAACTATATAAAGACGATGGGAAACGGAGTTTGTACATTTACTGGATCAAAATTTGATGCACGTTGATAGAAAGACAATTTATAAACCCAAAACGAAAAAAAAACCGAATGAATGGAAAATACCGTAATTTGCATCAATGGGACTTTTATATTAAACGTCTACCAAGATTTCACAGGGGTGGGTAAGGTGGTTAAATGAGAAATATAGTTAGCTTTTATCGTAATTTTAGCGATTGGACCGACCTTTTTTAAACACCCAAGACATTGAAAATTCTCTATAGAGGTTACAGGTGTAATTTCAGGTCCATTCCAAAAAAAATCTTTCATTCAGAATTAAAAAAGTTTAGTTCATACTTGGTATTACTTAACTAAATACTAATCTAGAATGTAGATGTATACTTTTAAATTTGTATTTTGTATATTTTCATATCGTGCTCATTTTATTGTTTAAATTCTAATTTCCCAAATTTGACTTAATTGTAGTAGTGATAATGTCTTTTCATTATATATGATGCGTATCTAGTTAAACGAGACAAATATGCATTGCGTACATGTATAATTAAAATTTACTAGCAGGGTTCAACGGAACAGTAAAGCCGTTTGCGAATGCTTGTATATTTTACCCGACAATCTCCGGCACCAAATACGAGCAATAATCCGTATTATGTACGACGTTTATTTAACCTGTTAGGTTGGCAAATTAACAATGGTATGAAATTCAACGTTCCCAAAGGCACTTTCATGTGCAATTTGAACAAAACCAAAAGAACAGTGTAAACAAATGAGAAACAGTAGCGCGGAAGCAAGAGACATTACTGGAGTGATTTTTTTTTACTATCTTGCAAAAGTTCGAACGTACGTAGGGGGGAATAACGGCGTGGAGTCCGTTTTATATGGTGGATTTTCATGGTACCAAGCTTCACTGTTTTTATGTTGATTTTAGTTAGTTATTACAAATTTTGGCATTATTTGATGTGCGGAATGGCTTCCATTTGATCATTTGCTTTTAACACTTAAGTGCATAACCCCCCCCCCCCCCCCCCCCAAGCACTTAGGTGTCCATATCGACCCAGGACTTCCTTTTTCGCAGTCGCCAATTGTTTTAAACGCTAAATTATTTTTGCGCAAGAGTTTACGTATTGCACATAATTTCACGTAAATGCACAAAAGGATGATCAGCATTTGGCAAAGAATCGAGGTACCTAACTGTTCAGAAGAAACTTCTATAACTGGAAATGCTTGACCAAATTCCAAACTTCATCTCGTCTCCAATTTCATCTCGACCAACTCAATTGTAAAATTTATTTTTGAAATCATTTCGCTCTGGAATATCCTGCCCTCAGATAGATAGCAGATAGTTAAAATAGGTGTCACTGTGTTTTTTTCTGGTTCTTCAAATTCAACGTTTTCAACTTCCACGTATAACTTAAAACGGTTGGAGGTGATGCTCACCATCATACCTTACTGATAATACGAAAAAAAACTTGAATAGACAGTGAATTTTATGTGGGGATGCAAACAACATAATATATCATAGCGAATACATATGCAATCTGTAAAATATCACGAGAACCTGCGGATATAAAACGTTTGAGTAGTAACAAATGTCTAATGAATGATCAACTATAAGCATAGTACACTTGGCGGATCCAGGGGTGGATAAACATGTGGCGCCCCTGGTCACTGAGAAGAAAGGAGGAGGAAATGAAGAACGGAAAAGAAAAGATGAAATAGAGCAAAAAGTCGATAGAAGTAAAGAATGAACACAAGTTAAACCGACAGGTTCCGTTCCTCTGCATCTAATGTTCACGGATATTATTCCTTCTTTGATGTGAGAATTTATAGATGAAACTTTTATAGCGTGCCATGTGTACAGTAAAACAATCGTTTCTACAAATTATAAACACTTTATAGAGATATAAATGCGCCATTTTGCATAAGCGGGAAATGCATTATATAAGAACAATCATACCTAACCTTTGGTTTGTTGTTCTTAAGATCCTGCCAAAATTAATCAATATATTTAAGGCTTTGAAACGTACTTTGCTAGATGTGTTAAAAACCTTTTAGTAAAGTAATATAGGAACTAACAAGGAAGTCATGTAAAAAAGAATTCATATTCTTTACAAAAAGGACTGTAGGAATGAAAAATAAACAGTCAGAAGAAGAGCGTTATTTCAATTTACGCTTAAGGTCTCTGTTCAAAACTGAAGGGCCACTTTCTAGGATTGCTTAGGTACTCAATTGTGGATTCACATTTTTGTTTTGTTATCTTCAAACGACTTTGAATAATATAGACTATATTTTGGCAATTATGGGCCAAGACGTGTACATAGTCAAAACTTTTGCATAAATGCACACCCAATTATGGGCGTATTTCCACCCGTTTAAAATGATTTTTTTTTTTCCTGAAAAAGAAATTTCCGATAATTTTAAAAATCAACTGGATTCGATATTGCTTAAAGTTTAGTATTTGCTAATCAAGATAGACGTCTTTTAAATGGTAACCGATTTAGAAATAATCTTCTTGCATTCCATTTGGCAGGTTTAATCAAAAGTGCCTTTGCGAAAATACAAGTCCAAATACTGAAATGTGCATCTATTTCCTATAGCGCCTGTGGTAAAATCTATGTGTTGCTGTTATAACTGACTGGCGTGAACGAACTTCACATTTTGAAGTACTTGGGAAGCATTCAGTGGCCAGAGTATCGCACTTTAAGTCCCATAGCTGCAGCAATGTTGTAAAATGTGATTTAATACTTGAAGTTTTTTTCCAGAGGCAATGTGGTTCCTTGAGAAAATTAATAAAATGTATTTGACCATTACAATCTACCATGAAAGATACTAATCCAAAGCCGACGAAATACTACTCCATAGTCGAAAGATTTATAAGAAGTACAAGAATGAAAACCCACGGACATACCTAAGGGCATTAGCTCATCTGCTAGTAAAAAAAAGGAAAAGAATTAATGACTATTTTATTGAAAGGTGGGAAACTAACCGTTCGCAATACTCTCATGTAGTGTGGAAAAGATCGCAAATATTCCTGAAGAAAACAATTAAATCAATACGAAGATATGAGAGCCTGAGGATGAAGGTGTTGGCAAAATAATGAATGACATTGAGTTAACGTTAATTCATATATCAGCATGCAATGAACCTGATATTAACAAACATACAAATGGTCGTTTTATTATATAATTTTATTAAGATACAATGTTGCAAATGTTAAAGATTTAAAAACATCAACACCGGGTTTTAAAGACGTCTGTATAACACGGTGTAACAACACGTCTCTTGCTTTGAAATATTTGTAAAAACATTAATGAACATATCATGTTTCTGCAAAGTGTTTGCGATTCCTGAAAATGTGAAAGTTATGAATATTTTGATTTATTTCAAGGGCACGTATTTCACTCCAATTGCTGCAAATGGAAAAAAGAAGAAAGAAATGAGATGAAATAAAAAAAAATGAAAGAGCAAAACATAATTCCAACAATATTATTAATCGTAGAGTTTATTCCACTATGAATATTTACACTTGAATGAACTTTGTGTAAAAATTGCTTTAATTTACTAGATAAAATATATAAAATTTTTATAAATAATAAGACGTCTGGTATTTATAATATGTGCAGATTTAGCTTTAAATGTGGCAAATTAGAATACCGTCGCTTTATTTCTGGATGATCAAATTCAAGACCGTTACCTACCAAGACCAATACTTATCCAAGACCAATACTTATTCAAGACCAATAACTGTCAAAGACCAGTAGCTATCCAAAACCAATACCTACCTAGATAGATATGCCAAGAAACTTTCACTCGACTGTAACAACTTCCTATTGAAAAATGTGTTTACACTTAGAGCCAAAATACTCGTTTAAATAATCTTTTTACCAACATAGTTTATCATTCTTGTATGCATCACGGTTGGGGGGGGGGGGGGCTTGTATTCCAAGTGCTCATACGCATCCATGACCTTCCGAAATGTACCCTAGGATATATAATTTAAAAGTAGTGAATCCTGGTAATTAAACCATCATTCGATACAGAACTGTTTCGTATAGGTGTTAGTCCACCTACACTCTTCAGTCGAATGAGAACACAAGTAAAATATACTAAGCTGGCAAGGCCAACAAACACAGCAGGAAATCATTTGAAGTGTCTTCAAGGGACATAACATAAAAGCAATAAAACTTAACCGTCTATTGTAAGTTAATAAACAATTACAAAAGGTATTGACGTGATGGGGATAGCATCAAGTTAACAACATATTACGTTGTTATCAGACGTTAGTCTGTATATTGGAATTGGTCTACTTTTGAAAATCCAAAAATGTGCTGACAGAAGACAGTAAGTGTGCACGTATTGGGGGTAGGTACTGCCTTTTGCATTGTGAGAAAAAATTTGACTTCTGTCAACAGTTTTGGATAGAGGGAGTGGTGTTTAGAGCTATAAATTGGTTATGTTATGTGTTGAAGTCTTCTCCAGGGCCGAAAGGCTTGTGTTGTGTTTTGGTGGAGGAAAAACGTGGATTTTTGGGTGATTTCTGAGGCAAGTTATTTCAAGAAATGAAGCACATCCAGAGACTTGCCAATCCGGAATATTCCATGTTCCTAAATGGGGGTATCATATTGAGGAAATGTAATAATGAGTGTGCTTGGAGAGAGTTGGAGCTAGTTGGTGAATAAATGGAAAAAAATATTGGAAATCCGAAGGCATCTGGGGATGATTTATAACAGGGAACATTTAAGATGTGTTACTGAAAAAGGATATAAGTTGTTGTTGCTTTTATCGGAGCCGAATGCTACCTTTTTTGCGAGATGGTTTCAACTTGCATTGTGGACTGAAGAATGTGGAAGGTCAAGGAATATCAATCAAATATCCAATAATACATTGTGTCAAGTTATCCGAATAATTGCTGGTTAAATAGGGTAACATCACGGTCTGTATTGCAGTCTTAATGTCTCATCTATTGTGTTAGGGATATGGTGGAATTGATTAATGGTTTTATCGAACACTTATCACCTATAATTTGTGGCCTCTAAATGGTATTTGTGAAAACCATTCTAGTAATTTCAAAATGTCAATATCCATAAACATTGGTGTCAAATTATCCCGAATAACGCTGGTCTGTTATAGCAGCATAAACCTCTATGTGATGTCAGACCTCGTGCAAATGGGTGTAAGGGTCCCATATTGTGGTGTAGGATATGTGTAAGAGGCATGCATCATAATCCTTTAATTGTCCTTGGCCACCTAAAGGGCACACCACTTGAAGTGCTCCAAGGGGGCTTCCCTGCTATAGGCCTACTTGTTTATTGCCCCTATCTAAGTCAATTTACTGTTGCTAACTCTAATAAAATTTAAATATTTTGCTTTTGTGTGGGCAGCATGTTATCCAGAGTTAATTATAATCCAAAAAATGTTGTAAATGGAAAAAAAAAGCAGCCCATATCTTAAACATGATATGTTGTCAATATGTGTTATTTAGTTTTGTTCTTTTTTGAGCTTTGTTATCAGGAAAGATGCGCCGTTATTTTGCTCCCCCCCCCCACCACTTTTTTTCTTCTTTTTAATTTTAAAAACCTACACAGCTTAAAGTGAACACGAAGTTGGGATAAGTAGGCGAAAATGAAAAATATAATTACTAAAACAAATTACAATGGAACAAAATAAAATAAATTTAAAATAATAAAATACAAAATTCAAGCGAATTAACAATTTGCAACAATGAGTTAAAAAAGAAAACCCTAAAAAGACAAATAACAAATAAACAAATATAATGAGGTACGAGAAGAATTGAAGTTAACGAGAGAGCTGTTGCCAATGCACATTACTTGGGATTTTTTTTCCAATCACCCACCATGTGATATTAGGAGCAACTTAGGAAAAAGTTTTTTTGCCATCACTTTTAAATCTCGGAGTAATCAAAAATAACACCCCTTAAAATTTGTAATTTACAAAGTGAAAAAAAACCCTAATTTGTATTTTCGATAACTTTGATATTCCTAAAAACTCGGCGGAACAGTGTCTGATTCTCAACAAAAAGAACCAATGCATGATACCACTTGAAATACAAACCCCCCTCCCCCGGTATACGGGCGTCCCTTCTTCTGGAACAGTAGAAGGGGGGCTCGTTATTAACAGAGGTTAATAATTGATACGTGAGATGAACACTGGCAAATAACATCAGCGGTGGTACGAAAGGACGAGTACCCTCCACTCTAGTAAAAAACATAAAAAATAAATAAATAAATAAAGAAGTGTTTAGTAAAATAAATATGAACTTAAGGTGGTCGGTGTTTTCAGACCTGAACTTTGAGATTAATTTATCCAATGTTCCCGGATGGTGATATGTTCTTGTCATATACCATATTAAAGCCCTTATTAAGAAATTCTGAAAAACGTGTAAAATATTGTTCTGGTTACCATGATAACTACATAAGGCGTCTGAACGGCTAAACACTTAAAGATAACTAAAAACCAGAAATGCAACTGGTACCAACTTGAGTGGTATATGTAGGATGATAATACGCAGGCACTATGAAGCCCGATTGTTTATATGGTTGCCATGGCAACCAGGAAGCGTTCAATCAGGACATTTTGCACCATAATTGAAATTTGACGCATGATTGTAAAAATGTGCTTCTATAGTGCCCTAGATTCTAAAATGTGTGTAATATTTGTGCTTACTTTCATGTTCATACGATCTTTCGTTTTTGGGTTACCTTTATTTGAAAAGTTAGCCAATCAGAGGGCTTCGTAGTTACCATGGCAACCAATTTTTTTTTTTTACACATTTTCGAAATTTCTCAATAAGGGCTTTAATATGATACATGACACAAACATGTCATCATTCGGGAGTCTGAAAAAATCCAACCCACTCAAAGAACTGACAAATGTATGTCCAATAACTTTCTCAAGGGTGCGTCATCATATGAAACAATCGTTTATGATTAAAAGCTCAGAAAAATTAAATATTTTGAATTTGAAAGGTATCTCATTAATTCAATTGAATCCTATGCGTTTTGAAATCGCTTTAGAATAACAAGTTAAATTTGAAGGATTTCTACTTAAACATTCGACTCCATCTCATTCGTAAGTGCTTTGATATTTATTTTTCTTCGAAATATAAACTTTAAAGAAACAATAACCTCTTTGAAGAGGCACATGAACTTTTAATGAGAATTTATTAACATCAACTGACGTAAACATGATGTAAAGGTGTGATTACCATCACTAAACCATAGTTCAGGTGTACCCTTAATGTTTTTAGTCCACAACTATTTTTGTTTTACAGCTTTTAATTACTGGAAACTTTGAAAAACTGAAGTAAATATCATTGAAAAAAGTTGGGATTTTGAATGCCAAGCATGGCAAAAACCAGAAGTATATTTTTGACATAATTTGTGAACGCATTCAGGCTGATTGTTATTTTGGACGATTCTGTCATTTTTCTTATTCCTTTAAAAGGAAATCTTTTATGTTTGGATGTTGCAAAATATAGAAATGTCATACAGACAGATAAAGACTTAAGATTACGTTTATAGTGTGCCTAAATACATGGAAGAGATTAATTTATCAAGAAAAGGATCTTTTTGACGATTTAAAATTAGTAATGTAAATCGATTTTTAATCATTAAAGAAAATCAGGTTACTACAGCACGAAATAATAACATGTTGTAAATTTAATGCGGTTTATATAGGCTTTATTCCGTTCAGGCTTGATTGATTTCTTTTACCCAAGTCTTATACCAAGGTAAAAAAAAAGTAAAAGGTAAAGGGGACGGACCTGTGTACACAGGAACGGAGTGCCCATCTCTCTTTCGAAGCGATTGGGCCAGACTCCACCATATAATGTTGCTGTAGGGGGGTCGGGCGCTTTACCCACTGGACCACATGTGCTCTCTATACCAAGGATACACCTAAAAACCAAGCTTAAAATGTTTTATAAAGTTTAATTAACATTGTTTCAGCATTTAAAATAACTTTAATGTTGTAACTTTTAATTGCAACCCTTAATTTCCACGATTTTTTTGTGTGATTTTAAGACCCGTCGCTATGACAAATTCTTGTAATGTTGTACTTTCTGATGTAGTTTATTAGATGACATGTATATACATATACACCATACCAAAATAGCAACTTTGTCACTCAATAATGAAAAGCTAATAAAAGGATGACAACTTGAGTTGCATAATCGTAATTTGAAATCAGCATATCGATATTGACCAGGAAGCATCGAAATATTTTGTGCAAACTCGTGTGCATGACCATATGAGCCTATCGCTAGGTATGAAATAGAGTAATTAGTACAATAGACCTGTAAATCAAAATGTAGATTGTAATATCATACACATGTTGTAACAAATCTTTCAGGAAAATGGATGTAACTTGTAAGATACTATTGTTATGCTGTAATGAACCTTTGAGTCTCTGTTGATAGGATGTTTTTTTTTGTTTTACACCAGAGAAGCACGGGTTTAAAATCCTAGATTACATTAAAAATCCATAGTACACCCTTACTACTATTGGCATTGGATGTTTCACCTCAGGGGTGCATGTAGTGGCAAACTTCATAATAGTAGTAAATTGCATTTATATAACGCTCTATACAGGAAACACAGAGCCTAAATAATGCGATATTAACACAGCCATGGGCGATATTGAAAGCACAACTGAAGAGTGACAAATCTTCTTGATAGGGTAAATATTACGTTAGTCGTCAAAATAAATAAAAAAGGAAATATTACGAGGTAAATGTAGTTTGAACATATTGTTTAATCTCACAAACGACACAAGGCGTTGATGAATACAGCGATTTCGTTCGATTAAGTGTCTTGCTTTAGGTTATACATTTTTTTTAATATTAAGTGTGTGTGTGTGTGATAAGTAAGATCAATCTTACTTTAAATTTGCCCTTGTGGTTGCAATAAAAGTTTAGAACGCATTACTTCAATACATTGAAGATATAGTATTGTTGCGTATTGTAAGGTGTATTTAGATAACGTTAAATCGATATAAGGGGTGATAATTAATATTGAAATCGTTTTGTGCCTAAGGAAACACTGTTGAAAGTATTACGCTTTGTCTGCCGAGGGTTTATTGGTATGTGAATTGAACGCTCACACAAGCGTGTAAATAGATCGTTTCTTTTTTAATACTCTTCTTCACCGGCTCTTTTAGTGAGCCTTTTCTTAAATTGTTATCACATGCGGAACTGAGACGTGCGTGGTCGAAGTAAACGAACTGGCCGCGGATGATGTTATGACCTCAATGAACTAGTTTCATGTGCTAGCAAAGTTACAAACATTGTTCAGCTTGAAACTTGAAATAAACATTCATAACATTACTATGGAAACGCACTACAATGACTCACATTTAAATAAATTCTTTCCTATATCGTTGAAGTAAGCTCCTTTTTCTCGTTGTCCTCAAAGAACATGTACTATTTCATGGCAGTGCTAAAATATTTTGGCCCTTGCGCCAGTATTTCGAAGATGAACAGTGTACTATCACCGTTTAAACACATTAGAAAATATGGGCTAGTATACACCAGATACATTTCCCAGAATTACAACGTAAACATTTTAAACATTATCTCCCCCCCCCCCTCTTGTTCTCTTTTACGGTTATAGGAACGCCAAACACCTGTACAGAAGATACGTATATTCGTGTGGATTTGTTTGTGTGCATTTTACCACCTGGAAATCTGTAGATGAATACTGTATCACGAAAAAGGGCATTTAACATAAAAACCAGGTTGCACAATAGTTCACACTTGATGGCGAAGTATTGAAGAAAAGTTTATCGTCTGTATATGTTGAATAATTATTATTATTATTTCAATGCATAGTAAATTTGGAAAGAACAGACGTGTGCAAAGTCGGAAATAGGCGATCTTTGTTGACTTTCAATACGAGTTAACACTATTAAGGCCATTTGCCAGAGCCAGCACTCAACGTTATGCTCATTTGATCTATAAATAATCGGTGCACACACAACTGCTAAAACCTAAAATGATTTGCGTTTTGAATAAAACATACCAATATGACCCACATTTAAAAAAAAATATGCATTTACTGCAGCTTCAGGTAATGCAATATTCTGGCAGTGAACCATATAACTATCAGTCATGTCATGGTTTTACTTCCAAACAAAGATTTTTATTCCAAGATACATGATTATATCGTTTATGCAATACCATTTCAGCTTACATCTTACATTGTTAAAATGTGCATTTGGTTGACAAGTAGCATCATTGTTTTAAGCTAATGAAAGCTAATGAAAGCAACGTGTTGCTTTTATTAGCAGCGCGGAAAAACAACGCGTTGCTTAAGTACTTTTCTTACTGGCTGGCTAAGCAACGCGTTGCTTTCCGAAAACGCGTTAAGAAAGCAACACTTTGTGAGCAATACGTTATGACCTTTTTTAGCTTCCCATATTCGCCACCTCCAGACTTGCGTGTGTTGATGTGTTTTACACACTAAGAGATGTTGACTCCATAGTCAAGTTCGGTAATTTTAACTAGCAAGATTTAATAAAGTAAAATAAAACTATCATTCATTTTATTTCATATTTTGTTTGTATAAGAAATATGTTTTATTTTGATTAAAATGATTTGTTTAAAACACCAGTCATAACAACATGATCTAATAATCAATGTACTTTAGAGCTTTGAAACCTGGTATGCTTAAAGTTCTGAAATACATCCCAATAGAAAACTTTACATTTTTGGTATATCCGTATTAAAAAAATAGTTCTTCCATAGTGTAATTAACAACAAATGTTGATAGTGTATGCTGTAAAGCAAAGACTACCAAATTTCTGATTCCATATTTTTTTTTCCATTTGTGTGTTTTTCGAAAACCATAATTTCACTAATATATCTATTTATCTACTCTATATATTTTCGTTAACTTCATGTTTTGTTAATAAGTAATTTATTTTGTTTGTCCTTGTTTTACTGAAATGTGAGAACGGTGAAAGTTCTTTACGATTGTAAAGTATTTTCAAACCGGTGTCGTGAAACGCAGTGTCCGTGTGACTGAGTGTCCCTCCGCTCATCTAGGTATTGTGTTCTCCATTGGGTTCTGTAGGCATCATTTGTTTCAGCACTGTACCCAAATAGCCTCGTCTACAAGGTCACGGTTTATTTCTTCCCTTTAATTTTTTTATATTTTTCTGTCTTTTTTTCCCTCTTAATTTTCTTCTCCTCCCTCCTTTTCATTTACTCTTTTCTTCTTCTTTATATTTTTCTTATTCTTCGTGGTCTTCTATTTCGGTAACTGATTTATAACACGTTTGTTGGGGGAAAGAAATGATAGAGTGACAAATGAACAGAAACAGATGTTGACCAGTCGTTACTTGATCTGACCAAAATTGACCATATCACTGACATGCCTCAACCCGCATTGACGCACGAGACACAACCATCACAAATGAGGCTGCTTAAAACTAACAAGTCATTTAGTAGAGTGGTTTGGACTGCAAAATTGTCAACAACCCCTCCCCTCGTAAGAACAAAACGCGACCACTTCTATTCGAAAGATAATCATAAATAACTTTAAAAAATGATGGTTGTGGTAAGAAATATGGTGGCAGTGGTGTTTTGGGGAGTCCAAAAATCACATTTGTGGCCTCTAAATTATTTAAGAAAATCAATTTCTTAGCAAAACAAATTTTTATCTTTATTTAATAGTATTACTCTCTATTATTTATACTTTATAAAACATATATTAATAACAAAAATGATACCATAAAAACAAGATTGTAATATTTTTACTTAAAATAATAATACTACTTAATTTGCAACCCAAAATGCTGTCTATGCTAACTAATATATACTTATGTGCTTTCATTTCTTAGTATATGCACTATATTCCGTCATTGCTTGTGTGTCTAATTTTGAGTCTTGAGTGTCTATTTTTAACAAAAGGAAATTCACCCAAGTATACTCTTGTTAACTTGTCTGTCTGTCTGTCCGTCTATTTACCTCTCTTTCCTCTCGTATAAAGTGAGAATTTCAATGGATACGTCAACGTCAGACAAAGAAAAAATCAATAGGATCAACAGCCCGGGGGCACTCCAATATGTAAGAACGCGTTATGTGTAAGTCAAATTACCCCCTACATTGTGCGCGTTCTTTCCAACTTTATTATGCATTGAAATAATAATAATAATAATATTCAACATACACAGATGATATCGCCATCAAGTGTCGAACTATCAAGTGTGCAACCTGATTTTTATGTTAAATGTCCTTTTTGGTGATACACCATTCATCTACAGATTTCCAGGTGGTAAAATGCACACAAACAAATCCACACGAATATACGTATCTTCTGTACAGGTGTTTGGTGCTCTGATAACCGTAAATGAGAAGAAGAGGGAGAGGTTGGGGACAGAGGGAGAGACAAAGAGAGTTAAATGTTTAAAACGTTTACGTTGTAATTCTGAGAAATGTATCTGGTACATACTAGCCCATATTTCTAATATTTAAACGGTGATATATGTTCATGATAATGTAAGGGGACGACGGAAGTCAATTCAGTGTTAAAACCGAACATTACCCTCATTACAATATAAACCAAAAAATAATGCACGTTATTAGAGAATTGTATATTTGAAAATAGTGATAATAGATTTGTGACGGCAAACCCCCAATTAGGGCCAAAAATTTATGGACATCTATACCATTTCTATAGTCTCTTAATTAAGGCGCTAGTATTGTATGGTATGATTTTTTTTGTGTGTAAAAAATCCAATTGTATTCTTCCAAGGAACGTTAGACTATCATTTGAGAGCAAATTGAAGAAATTTCATTTTTCGTGAAAGTGTGCCTGTTGCCCTTTAAAACTCGGGAGATTCCCCTTGGATAATCTACAGGAAACTAACCTATATACCTAACAAGGTCAAGGGGCACATGGATCGATAAGAGGTCAATTCTGTGTACATCAGGTGAGTCTTGGGGCAGTGATGGTTCTTTGGATAGAGATGTAATTGGTCAATGCGTACAAGAGTGCAGGTCTACGCCACTCGAGTAATTTCCGATTTTAGAGGCAATTGGTTTGAAGTTCAATATTCAAAAGTTTGAGGGATTAAGAGAACATACGATTGGATCCTTTATAGGAATAACTTATAACGAAATGTATATTCACAAAGATAGAGTACCTTCCAAAACCTAGGTTGGCTTCAAAAAATGGCGAGCCGTTTGCAGCCAAGTTAAGCCCCGAAATTGTTTCCTATCCCGAAACAGGTTTCAACCGCCCTACTGTTTATGGAATTTATATAAAAAGATTTCGCGATCGCAGCATGTCCTTCTGACTCACCTTAAAAGTTGAGAGTCTGCTATTACTGAAAGGTTAGTCTTAGTAATGCTATGTTGACTAACTATTATGTGCAAATTTCTATATGTAAGAATTCGTAACTTTGTATTTTTTTGTATGACAGAAGTTACAGCACAGTGGCCTTGGGAACCCAGGATACAAGATTTGTTCATGTAAAGCCATGTAGCCCCAAGATCGGAATCAACCTGCAATTTTGGAAATAAGCTTTTCAAGTATATGTAGAGTACCATAAATACCAACAGACATGCTGAATTATAGAAACGCATTTTTTGCAATAACTCATTTTCAGAATGGTCAGAAAATTTCAGAATCAGATTACTTCATTTCAGATTCTGCAATACTTTGCGAAACTCATTTTAATGTTATGTCTGTTTGTTGTACATAACAATGGAAGTTACGGAATGCCGGATATATGAGAGACAGAATCAGCGAAATTCAGAGAAATGACGAATATCACAAAAGGTTAACGTGTCCATTCATAGAGTGAGTACAGGCATTGTGATCTTTCTCTAAGTCTATTGAGTATAAGTTGAGGTAATTTAGCATGTTTTATACCTCAACATGGGGCATTCAACACAGACATCGATTACAAATTTTGAATCAACGGTCCAGCCGTTTGGGATAGAAGAAGCAACAAAATATGTACTACTTTGGCTCCTAGGACAGTTGTTAAAGGTCCCAGGAAATGAGATGATAAACCTACCCAAATCTTTCTGGGACCATTCCATTCCAAATAAACAGGGCCAGAAAAAAAGCAATACATACCAGTGACATCATAGTGGGGGAAACTATTGATTTTCAGTCGTGTCATGAATTTAGATTCACACCAGTCACCTGGATATTTCTATTACTCTCTGAAAAATCAATAGTTTCAAATGATGCAATCTCCAACCCCAAATATTGAATCCTTTTTTGGTCCTCATTGTAGACTGATCCACAAGCCACATGAATTCTATTTGTCATTTCCTGGGACCTCAATAAATGTGGTCAACACATTCTGGAGACCTTTTTTGTTCATAACATCTAAGGAAAACCTTACCTGGAAACCTAATATTCCACACTGGGGTAATGAGAACATTCTTCTGAAAGGTGGTAATATAAGGTTATTGATCGGGTCCCATGCACTAAATGTGAATAATTGTAAGTAAAGGTAGCATCAAACTTTCGGAAGTCTTACGTTGTACTACAGACGCTTAACGCTGTAACTTTTAATACGTTTCTTTGAAGACAAGAAATAGATGATAAATTTCAATGCTTTTAAATCTAAGAAAAAACACCTCCCAACACTAACCCAACCAACCGACCGACCCACAATTTGTATATTTTGGGGGCCTTACTCGTTGAAATTCAAGGGAGTTTCCGTAACCGAACCCATATGGACACACTTTTTGACACATTTATGAAGTCTGAACCCCTTCACGGAATAAGCACAGAGTTATTCCGGGTCAGAAAAAGTGTGTAAATGGGTCAGGGGTCAGGTTAAGGAAAACTCCTTGAATTCAGGGGGCATACGAGGTAGTCGAGCCAGGTGAGCAGAAAATCCCAAGTCAACCTGTTTCCAAACCTGTGCTAAGGGACCAATTGTTATAATCCTCTTTTGTAATGTTTGCATTTATTTGGCTAAAAGGACGGTCAAGGTTGGTCACAAAGTGCAAATGGTGTATTCATATCGTCCGAATATTTCAAGCATTTCGTTCTGGTGACGTTACTACAGCCGTCAAAATCATACCAGCTTTCTTTGATAAAAAAAAGATCTACCGACACTATAGTTTCTTGAGCCTTCATCAGATGATAAAAGAAAAATAAGTAAATGCTGTACCAGCTGCTTTTACACAAAGATAGCATGTGTAGGTAACTGTATACTAGAGTGTGGGGCCTGACGGTTCGATCCTAGCAGGCTCTTCATCAAAGGCAAACGTAAAAGGTAAGAGGATGCTGCCCTCAATATTCAAACAAACAAATCCCGTTTTTTTGCACGTACATGATGCTTACCATATACTAATCATTATGTGAAATAGTTAACTTCAAATTGATGTCCTTAATGTACAAATTCTTTGTTATAAAATTCCGGATGCGGAATTTTATTCTACACGGTTAACATATGGTACTGCTATACCACCCACAAAAATCCCATTCAACAAGTTTTGAAGTAGTTTTGGTAACTCTTCTTCATTTTGGTTGATTATTTGCAATTAATTCAAGAAAAAATATATTTCAAAATCTGCCTTTAAGGTAACAAAATTGTTAACTTCAATTTCTAATCTCGACGAAAACAAGAAGATGAAGCAACTCTTTTGAGAACATGATATATTTTTCTCTCTCACAATAATTATTATTAGCCAAATTGTTTCAGGAACGCTTCAGATGTGTGCAATTGAATTGCTGAATACCTGGTTAAGTGGGTATATCCATTAAATGTCAGTTAAGTGTTTTCATAGAAGATGATATATGCAATATAAAAACATAAAAGAAAACTAGATCACTGTAGTCCTTTAACATCAATTTATTCTTTTAATGGTTAGTAGTTTTAGTGGTTTTGACTGCTTCCAATTTGGCTGTATCTACGATGATATAAATTATTGTATAAATATATCATTATGGATGGTGATTTAAATGCTTTTCAAACTGAAAATCGTTATTTAGTTACCTTTTGTGTTGCTTGTTTGTTTGCTTTTTATTATTGAAAGGGACAAACGTATACTTTCATAAGATGAAAACGTCTCTAAATTTGAACTTCCTATAGTTGATGTGACATTTGTTTATGTTTATGGCGCCCCCTGTTGGTGTAGAGAGAAACTGGCAGGCAAAAGCACCTATCCTTGCAGGGGAAATTCGTTTTTTGCTTTAACGTTTTTGTTTCCGAATTAATAATACTAACTTTCTACTGCAAGCATAATAAGCTATGCTACCAGCTGCATTTTGTTACCAATTTAGATCAGAAAGAATTCGGCAAGTAATTTATACCAGATTTTATGTGGTAATGGTCACAGAAAACTACTGTAATATTTTGCCTGCCAGATGGGCGTCCTGAATGTCAACAAGTGACGTCATAGGCCACATCATCTATAGGACCTCAGTAGGGTTATAAGACAAAATCTAGTCGAAACGAGTACCAAAATTCAAGTTTAGAACTTGTTGGAAACATGCCTACGTCTTCTGTTGTTTTCTGTTGAAAATCAAGTGTTATTACATACGACGCGTTTATTTAGGTATTATTAATCCTTGGTGGTAAATGTATGCAAAAAAATGGTCTGAAAAATTGTGGGTGCACTTTTCTGGAACAATGTTCCTGTTATGTAATTCTACAATTGAACGCATTGAAAGAAAATTAGAGAAAGAGATCATTCGTAAAATTTATCTTTCAAGCAATCTTCTTTTTTTCATTCACAAACTTGAATGAGAAGGAACTCATATTACATTAAACAAAAAGTAAATCACAACCTTGAGATAAATTTCCAAAGTGGTGTACTAAAGGCCTCGGGTAGAGTTTGGAATACCGCAGTTATTTGCAACACCCAATACAACATCATCATCATCGTCCTCATCGTCATCTTCATCATCAACATCATCATCAACATCATCATCATCATCATCATCATCATCATTATTATCATCATCATCATCATCGTCGTCGTCGTTATTGTCGTTATTGTCGTGAAGTTGATATAATGTGAAGAAATAAATCCCATCTGACAGGTCTCATGTGCCAATGATGCCAAATATAACGTGTAACCCTCATGAAAACTACAAATCACTGCAATACAGAGAGCCTATCAATCGCGATATATAACATAAATGAACAACGATATTATTCGATATTAATCTCATTGTGAGGTGATGAAAACCCTTTTGTTATTCACGCTGGTAAAACGTGTACAAAAATATCTTATTTCTAAAATTGTCTTCAAGTTTATCGAATTGGGTCGCGTTACAAGGATATTAATTTTATAGCGGTGCACACCACGCTGCACCTGTGACACTTCTGAGATTGTCAATAGCTTGTCTGGTTTGATCTGTTATCTGTTATCAACTGTTACTCATTACTCTCTTGGTACAATTCAAATGTGTAATTCTTACAGTCTGTAGGAAAAATATAAACATAACGTATCCTAAACAGCATGTGATTCAGCGGTCATCAACCGAACAATAATTTAAGGAATCACTACATGACTATAGCTTGGAACAATTGCGTAAAAGTAACCTAAGAAGGTTTCTCAAATTGTAATATGTTTTGTTGAACAAAGGCTTAGAGTTAGAGAAAGATGACTTAATCATTAACGGTATAGATTTAAGGCCAGCAAACATGTTCGACAAATTCTTGATTGTTTACATTCATCACAGCAACTAAAATGAGTCGCTTGTCTCTTGCTCGTAGGCAAATACAACAATTAGTGATTCTTTAACGAATTCTTGCCCTTTGTTACAGATTTAAAACATTTACCTGCCACGACATGCCTGTTGATGTTACTTAATCACTTATGTTCAGTCTTACCTCAAGTCATGTTTTGGGCATATAAAGTCTGGTTGTATGTTGATGGAGTTTTTTATGTTCCTTTAACACTTAAGCGGACAAGGTATTCCTATTTCTGTTGGTGGACAAGGGGGATGGGGTCCATGGAACCCCTCTACGGAAATTACTTTCCCACACATGCAGGGTCATAAGACAATAACAATTAAGCAATAAAATTAGAATTGCATAAAAAACCTAAACATTAGGGGCAAAACATTATTTTCAAATTTGGAAAAAAACCACAAATTAACATGGTCTCATTTCCACAAAATGTATATGTGGAATGAATAACTTGTTAATATGTGTTCCTAAAGTTCCAATCTACCTATTTTGAACACAAATGATATGCTATATTTTGGTAGGTGACATTGTTTGCCATGTAATTTTCCCATTGGTTTGTACAGTGGCGGGATGGAGATATGGCAAAAGCAAACTCACCACTATCAGCATATAAAGGGTTAATTGAATTTTATATTATTATTTATCGTTTAATTTCATGAATGTGTAAAAACTTAAACAGGAAAAAATATTCATAATTACTTGTTTTAATTAATATCTTACTGATACTCCCGTTGGTGCACAAGGGACTCAACCTAATTCTCGGGGCCATGGATTTTGACATTTTTTTCCATGAAAAGATGTCGTATCCGAAGGATGCGTGGTGATAGGCCCAGATTCAGTACCAAGGGAAAATAGTGTGCCCTATTTCCCGATATAAACCACGTAGTATTTTATTACACCTCACTGTGACTCTGGAGACGAGGTTGTAGGGACATAGTCCAATCTATTTCCCAGGGAAATAGCGCGCGTAATAGATATCAGCCAATGAAATAGCATGATTTGGTTTATGAATATTCATGAGGTGTAATAATTTGATCTGTTTGCTTATATAGACTCCGAATTGTTTTTTAAATATTTGCACTCAATATGTTAACTCTGTTTATATAGTGTTGTATATCAGCAAAAAGCTCATTTCCTCAGCTTAACAATGACATCCCATTTGTAACAACAACTTGCTTCGAGCCTGAGCAATATGTGTAGTCAATGTAGGAGGATATCAAAAACAGTGTAAAATATGCCATTATAGACTATGGGGCGTAGACCAAGTAACAAGCTGCATAACAAATTCCGTAGTCCATTCAAAGGGAGAAGACAAAACCCGGTGTAAAATTATTGATAAATTATTAACATGACATAACCGTCTGTTGCCCCAAATAAAACTTGCACATTTTCTTAAAAATGAATAAAATGTCACATCTATTTCTCTTTCATAATATCAGTGACCAATGGATATGTATAGACTTCAGCAAACCATTAACTAACGATATTACAATGGGCCCGATATTCGAAGCCATTGTTATAGCCAGGTCTTATCATCTCTACGATTCGGGTTGAGTAACAAAATACCCGTCCTCTTTCACAATAACTACCAGTTTACATTATCATATAGGTCGTTGACCCTAAGTTTTCTTCTGAAAGCGCGGTAAATTGAATATAAATGCCCAATAAGTTACGGATTTTAATTCTGCACAAAGTTGTTAGGTCAAAGCTTGCCCAGCAACATTCTGGCATGATGTTTGTTTGTCTTTCTTCCTTTTCGAATAAATGATGAAAAACATGGACAAAGTTAATTGAACACGCACTATAGAAGCTCAAGATTTATTTATTTGCGAATGAGGATAGTATTTTGCGCTTACATCATTAAAAAAGACTTCGTCTAAATCGGAGAGGTGGTAACAGCTGAGTCTATTCAACCGCGAGACAATATAACAATGGTTCTGCATTCAAGTGTTTTTCTACACCGCACACCGGGCCGGTAATTGAATATCTTTAGCTCGAGCGTCTAGAGTATCTATTGGTCACTGATATTGGGGGAATAAATTGAAGCGACATTTTATTCATTTTCAAGAAAATGTGCAAGGTTTATTTGGGGCAACAAAAAGTTATATGATTTTAATAATTTATTATGAATTTACGCTTGGTTTTGCTCTCCTCCCGTGATAGGGATTACGAATCGACAGCGCAGAAGGGCATGGCCCATACCCTATTAGACCTTTATATTGAACAGAACAAATGTACCAGTACAAATAAGATGAGCACAGATAATGGTTACTTTAACCCCATTGCGTTCTGTTCTAGGCTCTACTGCATTTTCATAAGGCATAAGAGATGCTCAGACGTGAAACCAATGATTGTTACAAATAGGGTGTAGTGTAAGTGTTTTTCAAATTTAGAATATTAAATAAGTGAAACAATTTTCCAAAATGGTTTATAATTATTATATTGCAGTGACACCTAGATCTGTGTTTGTGCCCGATTGGAAAATTGATATCAGGAAATATCACCATTTACCAAAGTGTGAGGAGGCACGTTCTGTTTTCATCAATTGTATACATTGTGAAGGGGACTATAATACTCGCATTTTATCAAATTAAGCAACAGATTTCTAACCAAACCCGGTTATCATATCAACTGTGTTCGAGTAATCGCATTTTAGCATATCCACCTGTTGATAATGCTTTTGAGGAATTCGAAATAGGTTTTAACCCCGTGAGATCTATCAGCCGATTTTATTTGTTACACATTGTTATATGATATATTTAACCAATCAGAGACATGGTAAGAAAAGCTTAAATGGTTGTACGATGTATAAAAGGTCCATTTTGATTGGTTATACAAAGAGGTTTTATCATCTTTTACCATGAAATGAGCCAATCGAATCAGAGACACTGTAAAAAAGTGGTAATCCTCAGAGGGTTAAACTCACATCCCTTTGGCCAAAACCGATGACTGAACTTTGGATTTCTAGAAATCCGTCCGGCCTCTTTCAATGTTTACTTACTATAGATAATAAATTCTTTCGAAGTATGAAAGAAAGTAAGCATTACGTATAGACACTTCCCTGAGGCATGTTGGCCTTATTTTAACATTTCACTGAAAACTATATATCTGTATTTTAACTGTATTTTGGAGGAGGATTTTGACTTCCAAGGTCTCTCTGTTCAACGATTCTTAGTATACTTATAAATAAATGATTTCAAAAATGGGTAATCACAACCCATCAATAAGCTCTCGAGCTCCTGATTTATAAATTAATACGTAATAAATGAATAAAAAGAAATGAATAAATTATTCATTGACACAGTACCTGCATAGGAGGAAATCGCTATTACAGTATCTCTTTTTATCCGTATAGGTATTTACAAGATTTACAGGACCCAGCTGAAAGTCATTTTTGCTTAGATAATATTTAACGGAATTTCCAACTTTTGAAGCCATGATTTGAAGGTAATTTACATGAACCAAATATTGAGTATTTTGTTAGTTTACAGGGCTCACGGTCGTGCCTTGTGTTTGCATCTAATCCTGTCAGCCATGGACATTTAGATTTAAATGAGGTGCACTTTCAAAGTGCGTGAACTATCCTCTATCAGCAGTATTCACAGACTAGGACGCGTTGCTGATTCAAGCCTTAAATTTGCGTAAAGTGTAAGTAGGGCAAAGTGCCACTTTTGGAAAAGCACCGTACTTCATTTGCGGTAAGTGAATTAAAACAAATGGAATGGTAACAAAACAAAGTACCAGACTTTGTTAACAACATACTTCTTACATACGTTATTTCCCCTAAGAAAATACATTTAAACTTAGTGTATTTGAGTAGTAAAACCCTTCTCTTAAGTAAAATGAAAAATGCACTGTTCACGATGTATACGCTTGATTTAAATCCACGCGACCACTTATTTGATCCTACGCAATACTTAATACATCTGTTTTGTGTTATATATAAAACAAAGTAGGTAGATAGTAAGAAATGATAGATAGGAAGAGGAAGGACGAGGAAGGATAGATAGATAAAGATGGGAAGCAAGGATGAATAGATAGGAAGAAAGGATAGTAGATAGATAGATAGGAAGAAAGGATAATAGAAAGGATAGATTTTTAAATTTGCTACCACCACAGGTGGATTACAGATGTTCAAAATCAATAGTATCAGCATCACAATCTACATTAGGAATATTCCCAGTACTCTCCTGTTTGCCCAGCCATGTCATAGTCTGTAGCATATTGATTTCACCCGGCCAAATGTCAATTTCATGGCACTGTTTCAACAAATTCAATGACATTCAAACAAAGTTCCTTTGTTTTTCGTTCGTTTCGTTTCTGTCATACTTAAAACGTTTGCTGTTTGAATAACATTTATAAATCGTCAACCTTTCATTGGCTCTTTTATTTTCACTGTATTTGACAGATGAAAACTATTGCACCTAACTCGGATTACTGGCCTTCAAATTGATACACCTTTTGTACAATTGGAAACAGCTCATTCATTTAAGATGCCTTCCGCAGGTGTTTTCTGCCACTTTAAACATATGTAATCCGCACCTACCTATCAGTTTCCCCCGGGTGAATTCGATTTCTTGTCTTGAGTCTTCCTCCCCTTGGAGCGCTCATTAGAGCCCGCGTTATCAATCGTCAGGCGACGGTGGTAATAAGTAACCTTTGATGATTGGTGTTCAAGACTCTGCTAATCTTGGTCGCACTGCTGGCGCGTTACAATTGGCAAAACTGTCGCGTTGGATGTAAGCCTTGCAGGCACCCAAATGATATCAAAACTCCTGTTCTGTCGTCTGCTCGTCTGGATTATTGCAAGGCTACTTATGCCGTCACGTGACGATATTACATACCGAATACGTGATTACTGAGCACAATTGTGGGGGCAAATTGAATTCGTAAGCAATGATACAATAATAAAATCACTTCGGAAAAATGAAATTGTGCGTAATTATTCATTATTGAATTACACAATTGGAAGCAAAAATATTTAAAACATAGTATAAAAGCCCAGGGCAAGGTTATTTTTTGCTAATTTATAATACATTTATTTTAATCATCGTGTTTGTGTTAGGCGAATTATTAAAAACGTAACCTAGGGGTGGTTAGCACATGTACCCCAATATTTGTTTTTTTTTTCTGTCTATTTCTCACTCGTGAAAATATTTTCGAACTCTTCTTTTTTGCAATTGTCTAACTTATCTATGCGCTTCTTTCCCTAAAAAAGGTGCTAAAATTTCTAGGCCCGTCATGAGATATTAGGCTTGGGTCCGAGGGAAGACCCCTCCCCTTTTGCCTCAAACTGGTGTGTGTGATTTTACGAGGTATAAATTAACAACCCTGTTGCCGAGAAATATTTTTCTGCGTTATGCACTGTTCATAATGCATGGAAAAAATAATTATATAATCAAAAAATAACGATCCATTTATGTTGGCTGACAAAGAAGCAACTTTTATCATCGATTGCGGCGCAAATTGCTGCAACCTTGGCAATTATACATTTGCTTATTTATTTGGCGCCACAAAAAATAATCAGAGAATGTACAAATGATAATGTTTGTGCAATATAAATTGTTACTTCTAAAGCAGATATCAACATCCCATGATTTACAAAGTGTATGCTGTGGAAGCAGGGTCGTGGATATTTTTTTTTCATTAGAGCGATTTTGGACGCATCTGAAAAAAACAATGATCTGCCCTCATTTTCAAACGATAACCGGAAAACTCATTACACTGTTAGAAATTTCCGTAAATTAAGAAACAGATTTCCGTAAATTTACGGAAAATCTAGCTTGTAAGAAAACACTAAAAACAAAAACAAAAACATACAAAATGTTAATTTACGGAAATATTTCAAAAATTTCTGCAGCAAAATTTCCGGAATTTTTTCGTTCCGTAATTTAAATTACGGAAAGATTCTGTTAAAAATACACATTTTTTTTCCATAATATGAGACACATTTCTGTAAAATTACTGTCAAAGTTACATTAATGACAGAAATTCTGTAATTTACCCTAAAAAAGTCTGGAAATTCTGCTGCCAGAAATTTCCGTAAATTTACGGAAACTTTTCTAACTGATATACTGTATTGTTGACCTTGTCTTATCTCTTCAAAGGTGGAATGAGTTTTGATTTGAAAATGCCCTCGGAAAAAAGCAGAGTCGTCCTAAAGGGGGTTCCATGGACCCCCTCCCCCCCCCCCCCCCACCCACCCCACCCCCCCCACCCCCCCCCCCCCCCCCACCCGTTAGGCCAACGAGAGTGAAAAAACACCTTAGGCATGTACATTGTTAATATGCTTGGTAGAGTCGACATAATAAGGAATACAATTTTAGGAGAAACACATCATGTTTACATATTTCTCGATAGAAGCTGTAAAATCCACGCGGCTACCAATATGTAGCTGTTTCAATGACTCTTTCGTTAATGGAATTATCCAAATGATTAGTGATTACATTAAAGGTGCAACAACAGCTTTCAGTGTTCCTTAACAATTTGAAAACAATGATTTTGCATTTATGCAAAGCTTTCCATCAAAACGATCGCATCATTAATCTTACATTATCATAAAGGTAAAGAAACTTGGAAACATTTTGCGCCAACCAATTCTTGTAAACACGTGCCAGGACTGAGTCACATCTTAGATTGACCGTTACGTTTTTATTTCATGCTCTTCAACGCGCTTATATATTGTTATTTAATTACTACAAACGCTGTTTTTTTTCCAAGGGAATTTTCTCCAAACCAACGCTGTTTGTTTTTTTCCAAAGGAGATTTTCTTCCCAATTCGGCCTACCCCACGGGGGTGCTATTTGACAAAAGTTGACCTTCTAAACCAAATTTTATCTCTTTCTCTTTCGAAACAAGCATAAAACCCTTAATTTTTGCTCACTCCGCTCGCAAAATTTATTTTTCTTGCTTTAAGCCCTCTTTAGGGGTTTGTTTATTTTTTTAATTGGGAGCGTCATGGAGCATATGGTCTTGGAGCATAAATAATCTGAAGAAATTTGAATGCACATGCTCCGGAGCATATGGCAATGGTGCTCCTGGAGCAGTAATTTGATTTAAATTCACATGGATTCAAAATGTTGCTCAAGGTGCTCAGAAGCATATTCCCATATGGTTTGATTAAAATATTTCTCCTGCTTAATTTATGCTCCAGGAGCAGAGTCAAATATGCTCCTGGTGTATATTTGACTTAGAATATTTTTCCAGATTAATTATGCTCCAGGAACATAAGCTCCAGAACCATATGGTCCTGGACCATATACCAGGACCTTCGGCGAAAATCGCACAAATGCGATCGATCGAGTGGTCCCGGTTAGAGCACCGCGAGAATCAGATTTCCGGTCAAACTTTTAATTAAGAAATAAAGGGTGATGCAGTATCCTTTATGGGCGAATAATGTGTCCGAGGTCGGAAAAAATAAATAATGGACGAGGCGCAGCCGAGTCCATTATTTTAATTTTCCGGCCGAGGATGCATTATTAGCCCATAAATATCTGCAAACCCTTTATTTCTATTCTATTACCGAAACAGCGCGATATAATGAGAAAATATATTCGCGACCCATTATTGCATAATAATGGCAGTAAACTGACCGATCAGAATGCTGCATTTTCAATAATGGGCGCAGAGGTAATAGAATTGTTCATATAAGGTCGGAATTGCATGAGCACACACGATTAAAAATGCAATGGGATTATGGACTTTCTCCTCCGTTCCCCAACCCGTTGCCTTAGAATGGGCAGTTAAGCACTGGTGCTCGGCGCTTGGTGGTTCGAAGATTCGTAAGCTGTTTGGTCCCGTTGTCAGATTAGTTCATTCTAACAATTGCAGACCGTATCGAAAAGAATAGGATCATACCGGGTCTGTTATCTGCACTCATCACTCTAGGTACCAGAGTCCCAGGCCAGTGTGGAAGGGTGGTTTATCCGCATGGCAACATGTTGAGGCTTTGTCTGCAGTGACTGACAGAGTTGATGATAATAATGAATAAGTATAAATAATGTGCTATTTCATTTTCCCTTTCCCTTTGTCACTCTGGTTGATTCTGTATTTACAAGCCGATCCGCATGACCTTAGCAAATCAAAATCATTGACCTAAGGCAAGGTTTGTTAGAAGACTCTTTTGTCAATGCATGTTCATTATTTCGAATATCAATAATGAAAAGGTATAGCTTTGAATTGTGGTGGGAAAAATAAAAAATATCGATCTTTGGGCAACTCGGTCATCCTGCAGAGTCCTACTACCTTTGTGTGTTGTTGGTCAATTGTTATATAGACCTGGTTGTATTTCAAATATTGTTTTCTTTCAGTCCCAAATCTCAAAATTAAATTACAGATTAGAATATAACGACTCATCCGACGAGACTAGAGATTTGGCTTTTGCATATTTTCCACATGCACACCCGTTCGTACGTACAAAAAGAGTATTTTGCCAAATGAACGGGATTGAGAGCGGCTAATGCGATGTCTTAATCTGGTTAATGATAGACAGTAATATCAGTTTCTGTAATGGTTGATTGAGTGTGGATATTTAATACTGGAGTTACTATAACGAAATTATGAACTGGGTTTTTCAGCTGCCAGCCCCGTCAGAATTTTCATGAGCGCCGTGCAGAGCATGTGAGCGAACCGACCAATCACACGGGCGTCTGCCCATGCGGGTTTAGCTAGAGCGGGTCCTTGCGCGCCTTGGTCATTTTAACATAACAAACCACCAGGTACGGCGCACACTAGCATATTACTCGGTCCACCAAATTCACTTTTGTTGAAGATTACATTGAAAGTTGGGCAATTAATCTCATTTATGTTGTAAAATATATATGTCAGCGACAGTTTAGAGTGTGTTTAGTATATTATTGCTGATTTTTCGCTTGAGATGGCAATGGTTTGAGTGTCGAAAGCCTTCTTTTGCTCAATGTGCTGTGTGTAATTGGTTTGTCAAGTGTGAGTATGCAATGAGAATTTGCATTTTAGAATTTTTCCTAATATTTTAATCGGTGGAATCTAGTATCAAAATTGTCGGTTCATTTTGTTCACAGAAACCCTATAAAATGTCATAACTAAAGTATGAGGTCCGTGCTACATTGTATGAAGTTGGATAAAATCCATGAATTACATGATTGTTCGATGTCAAGTGTGTTTGCATGCATAGTCTTGCGTGATCTTGCAATGCGGATCAACAAAACGCAAGCAAAATGCCTTTCAGCTTGTCACATCTTCCAAAAACTACATTATGATGATTAGCATCCTTTTTCGGATTTGTTTCTGTAACTGTCGCCTTGTATATCCGCGGATTGTGTTGGGGGATGGGGGGTGGAGGTTTTCATGTTGACCATCGCCCTCTCCTGTTGAGAGATGCACAAGCCGCCATTTTACACGCTTTAGTATACGTATGCTTGATTCGGACACATCTTGTTACTCAGGTAGTGGCGTTGCAGTGGGGATAGGCTTGTTGTTTTCTTAATGGTGCATATACAACGCTTAGGCAATACGGAACGCCATGCAGGGGGGTATTCAGGCTTGTTTGAATTTGTTGACTTTAGTATTTGTGATTAATTAGGGTATTTTTCCTATTATAGCAATTAATTGTATTTGTGAGATTTTGATGATGCCAAATTAAAAGCGTTTTTTGAGGATTTATTCAATTATGTATGACGATGGTCACTGGGGAAATTCCATCTTTTCCTTCTTGACTCACTTCATCTTGGAATTAGCGACGGTCCTCACTCAAAGGACATCGTGCGCATGCGCTACAGTGTACTATTTGGAATATTGAAGGTGTGATTTTAACTGGGAATTTAAACAGACTTGTGATATTCGGTTATAATGTTTGATTTATTTTTAATTAATTGTTATATTTTTTTTATTTTTTTTACATATTTATTTTTATATGGTGTAATGTGTTATGGAATAGTTTAGGGAGGGTTGGCATGTATCACAAATTCATGATGTGTTATTTGTAAATAATTGTTGATATTTAAATTGTAAATAATAAAGAGTTAATATCATTTTAGGATATAATTTATTTTATAAAAACATTTTCTTTAATAACGAATTGATTAACACCATAGGTACTTTCCATTGATTAATTAAAATTAGTTGCACTATTGTGTTTTAATATTTAAAATAATTATAATTTTAAAATTCACCAGAGAGTTTTTACAGAGAAGTAGATAGATTAAGAGAGGAAAGGTAATGTTAATAATAGAGGTGTTGTTACTTTAATTAAACTTTAAAATAAAGATTTATTTTTTTATGTAATTATTTTTTATACATTTAAAGGGAGACACTATTATATATTTTTTGAAAGTAACTTAATGAGTGGTGGAGAATATTTTTAAATGTTAGGTAAGAGATGTTTACCTGTTGTGATGGAAAACTATTTTGTATTTTAAGATATTTGGTGATGTATTTAAAATGGTAGTTTTTTGATAAAAATTGTAAACTTAGGGGTCCAGGGCACACCCTTTGCTTTCATTCTAGTGTCATACACGGACAGACTGGAGGCGGTAATAGACTATTGGTCGATTATTATGGGAGGGGAGGTGATTTACACTTAACGATTTGTAAGATTTAGTTTTTGGAGTTTGTGCAGGGGATCTCGAAATTTAGAGTATTTTTAGTTTGTGTGTTGTGTAGGGCCTATTGGATGTACTCACAGCTGGTATTAGGGTTATGGGTAAGGGTGGTGCATGTGAGGGGAAATTGATGATCGACAAGGCTATAGTCTGTTCCGTGGTGTGAATGCTTTCGTTTCGCCTGTCGGGCGTGTGCGTTGCCACCGAGAGTCGTTCACCAGCAACTGTCATTCAGAGTTGGATTATTTAAACCTTTGCGATGTAATGTATGATGAGAGTCGAAAAGATGGTAAAATTAATTGTGTATTCGATTGTTACTAGGAATTGAGATCCATGTGGCAAAATGGTGTGTTTGGTGCATAATGTTATGAAATTGCACAAGGGTGCTGAGAGCGACTATCTTGCGGTATCGTGTATGACACGGCGTATTTCTACACGCATATTACACACGCGCAATGTACAAATACAAACACCCACATTATTTTCAGTGTTCCTCCACATAAATATTTATCCCGAATGTTCATTGGTTTGTGACATGTGTTATTAGTTGTATTGACCGAATGTTTGAACGTTAAAAGATGTTTTTGATTAACGAAAGACATTAGCGGCGAAAGGAGTATTTTTCCGATACCATTACAAACATGCCATTGCGTTTACACTTTAACACATGCCCGCTGATGTGTGCCTGGATATTGAGGTTAGGTGAGACATCACGCGATACGCGTTGAAAATGACGCAACAATATCCCGCGATACGCGATTTTAAATAGACGCTACGATATCCCGCGCTAGCGATTGAAATAGACGCAACAATATTCCGCGATACGCGATCAAATATCAGACGCCGAAACAATATCCCGCGATACGCGATTGAAAATAGACGAAACAATATCCCGCGATACGCGATTCAAATAAAAGTTTGAAAATTAAAACCTCTTAATAAAACAACCCCCAAACAACTATGTTGCGCTCTCACTGAAGGAGCCGGAGAGCCACTTAACTCAAACACTCTCACGGCCGACGGAGAGTGCAATCAAATCACAATCTCTCACGGCGACGGAGAGTCTATAAACTCTAGCTCCACGGCGACGGAGAGGAGTGCAATCAAATACACTCTCACGGCGACGGAAGGGGCTTGCTATCAAAACATCACTCTCACGGTGACGGAGGAGTGCAATTAAAAAACTATGTGCGCTATCACGGCGACGGAGAGCCACTCAACTCATACACTATCACGGCGACGGAGAGTCCCTCAACACACTACAAGGCGACGGACGAGAGTGGCACACAATATCAAAACTTATGCTCTCACGGGGACGGAGAGCCAATCAATATACACTCTCACGGCGACGGAGAGTGCAATCAAAACTTAATGCTCTCACGGCGACGGAGAGCCACTCAAGACAACACTCTACGGCGACGGAGGAGTGCAATAAAATACCCTGCGCTCTCACGGCGACGGAGAGCGACTCAACTCATACACTCTAACGGCGACGGACGGGTTTTGCAATCACACCAAACACTCTACGGCGGCGGAGAGTGCAATTAAACTATGTGCGCGCTCACGGCGACGGAAAGCAACTCAAATCATTACCTCTCACGGCGACAGAGAGTGCAATCACATACACACTCTCCGGCCGACGGAGAGGGAGAGTGCAATCAAATCCACACTCTCACGGCGACGGGGAGAGCCACTCATACACACTATCACGGCCACGACGGAGGGTGCAAATCACACACCACACTCTTACGGCCGACGGAGAGTGCAATAAAACTATGTGCGCTCTCACGGCGAACGGAGAGCAATCAACTCACTCACTCTCAAGGCGACGGAGAGTGCAATCTAGTACACACTCACCGCGACGGAGAGTGCTATCAAACACTCACTCTCACGGGGACGGAGAGTGCAATTAATATATGTGCGCTCTCACGGCGACGGAGAGAGCCGCCCAACTCATTACCACACTCTCACGACGCGGTAGGGTTGCAGTCACATACACACTCTCACGGCAACGGAGAGTTCACCCAAACTATGTGCACTCACGGCGACGGAGACTGCAATCAAACACACCCCGCCTCAAGCGGCGGAGACGGTGCACTTAACCCAAATATAAACACACCGCTAACGGCACAGAGGGTACAAAACTAAATACTTCTTGGTTCGGTATGTCTCACAAAGGGTAAAAACTAGTAATTTTATGGCCATCTAACGTGGCCATGTATGTAAATAAGTTATGGAAATTGTATAGTGTGAATGATAATGCCAACCCCAGTTTATCATGCTTATCACGAAAGGCTCCCCAGCGGGTTTTTAGCGCGGGAGCCCTGGCAAATTTTCCAGGATTTAAAAAATTAGGAATGTTCGGGCCTTGTTAGGCCTATTGTGCAACAGATTGTTGTAATTAGCTTGGTAATAAAATGTATGTTTGTTAATGTATACAAGCATGGTAACATGTCATTGAGATGCAATTAACGGATGCCGGCCTGCTAGAGGGGGGGCATGTGCCCAAAAATTCACGTTTTAAAATGGAAACATTCTGAATGTAGGGGTCTTTATTGTCAAGGTATGAATAAAATATTGTAGTACGGGGAGGGTGGTTTAAGGTCCTGTAGTTAGTGAAAGATTTATCAATGAACAGTGTTACTGGCAAAGTTTTCCTTTTTTTCACAAAACCACCAGGTACATGTCGCATATAATTGTAGATATCTCAACAAACCACCAGGTACACGTTCCAGATAGTGTCAGGAAATAGAATGAGTTGAGTGTTAATAAAGTATAGCCTGAAGTAAAAGTTGTGTCATTCTACAGTGCTTCATTAAAGTGGAGAACGCGGAGTTCTGGCCTCCGCAACTTA